>ML418223.1:13237-89189 GCA_005239525.1 Nicotiana knightiana | reverse complement strand
GTTATATTTTACTCCCTTATATAGGGAATTTCCTAATATAACGTCTGCCTTTTTCAGTGATTGAGCATTAATGACTAATTATGACATTAATGTAACGTTACAATGAGTAACCGTAACTGTTGCGTGAATGTTGTGTAACGTGTGGATCACTAATTGAAGATCTCTGAATCTGCCCTTTGTTCCGCCCAGATACATTTTGACCGTGTCTCTTCATCTTCTCAATTAGGTTGAGACTTCCGTAGCTAATTAACCCGTGAGCGTGATTTTCCGTGCCTCTTTGCATCATACCTCTTCATAGAGTCCCGTCCAACTGTCGTGTGTTCATTGCTCCACGTAGACTGCTAAGTCATCAAGATTTATTACACGTGTGAAGCTCTTTTTTACCAATACAAATCTATTCGTCTGAAAATATATAGGACGTTAATTCTATTTTATCAAAATTAACCCCGCGACTAACGACACTTCATGTGGGCCTCTCATTAAATGATGTGGCATTCTTTCATTTGTCCACGTGGCTCATTGGGGCCGAAATTGTATTTGGGTAATGTTCGACCCATTTAACCGATCCGGTCCTTTATTTTTTATGTGGGTCAGTTCTTCTACCTTATACCCAACGACAAAACACTCTTTTTTTTTACTATTTCTCTCATTTCCTCTATCTAAACCAACAAATGACGATTTTGGGGTTTCTTTAGGGTTCGTGATTTGGTCCGATTTGGTGCGCACAAAATAGGAACAACTTTGATTTCATGCAGTATCTTGTAATATCATTTGATTAAAGTAAGTATTTACAGCTTTAAGTTATTAAATTGTAGGGCTGGAGAATATTTGGGAACTAACAAGTTTATGTCTTTTGCATATGATGTTTTTATGTTATATGAGCTATTTTTTGTACCTTTCTATATTTATTTATGTTACTTTTATTATTGGTGGTCCTTGTCGTGTTGGTACTACATATTAAAGTTATGATTTTGCCGATTTGTATGATTAATTGATGGTGGGGTTTCATATCTTTATTAAGCCTTGAATACTGCTGATGTGATCACATTTTGCCTTCTTTTATTGTTGTTGCATGTGATTTTATCTGAAGGATGGTGGATAAAGTGAACTTGTATTTTGATTATGGTGGTGAATGGGTATTGGAACATACACTGTCTTATACTAAGAAATATGTGCACCTGTTGAGTGGTTATAAAGTAGACCACCTCTCTTATATTGATTTGTGTAAAGAATACGCTGAAGTAATAGGATTTGTTGAGGTACAACTGTTAATATTTATTGACCCATCTGGGAGATATTTTTTGTTGGATAGGGATGAAGGGATTAGGAAGCTTCAAGCCCTAATTAATGAAAGTTTCACTGATGTACACTTATTTGGTGTTGACCTTTTGGATGATACTTTAAATGTTCCTGTATTTACCTAGTTTACAGCAAGATAGTGTACATGCTGTTCTATCTTATGATGGTGATATTAGTGAAGATGATACAAACATTGAAAGTGTTGATAGTGATGCCCTAGGTTTATTTGAGAAGCAGAAGAAGTGTGAGGTAACTGACCAACTTGATAGATATAAAACGTTGGAAAAAGGTATGACCTTCAAAGATTTTGCTGAAGGTAAGGAGGCTATTGGTTATTATGCAGTATCTAATAAGAGGGACCTTCAAGTAGATAAGAGTGATAGAAGAAGACTTAGATACAAGTGTCAGATTGGGTGACTCTTTAAATGTCTTATTTCTAAGGATGACAGAGATCAGGGGGTAAAGATAATAACTTGGAGGGATGAACCTGAATTCGGTGAAGTTTTCGAGAACACAATAGCTATTCCTGCTGCTTTAGCATATTATTTTAAGAGAAATATTCAAAATAATCCTAAGTTTAAGGATAAAGAGATGAATGTTGATTTAGAGGATAGATTTAGTTTGAATGTGAGTGATTCAAAGATAAAAAGTGTGAAGAGAATGGTTTTAGAGAAATTGGAGGGAAGTTACTTGGATAAGTACAACAAATTGGAGGCATATGCTCAAGAGTTGAGAGAAACCAACCCTGGTACTGATGTGGTGATGCAGATATCCAAGGATGTGATGGAGGAAGGTAAGAGAAGTTTTTGAGGATGTATGTCTGCTTCCGGGTCCTCAAGAGTGGAGTCAAAGAAGGTTTGAGATCTTTTATAGGCTTAGATGAAGCCTTTTTAAAAGGCAAATGCAAAGGGATCTCGTTAGTTGTTGTTGCTCAAGATTTTTGCAAGCATGTCTATCCACTAGCTTGGGCTGTAGCGCCTAAGGAAAAAAAAAGAACATGACAATGGTTCATGGAGAACTTAAAGGCTTCTTTGGACTTGAAAGATGGTGAAGGGTATACATTCATGTCAGATAAGCAGGTATGTTACCATATGCTCATAAAAAATTCTTCAAGATTATGTTATTTAGTTTGTTAATGTAATGTTTCTTTATGTGTAGGGTCTATAAGATGTTGTAAGGGATGTATGTCCACAATCATATCAGAGATTGTGCAAGTCATATTGAAGCAAATTGGAGACAAAAATTGAAAGACTGATGAGATGAAAAAATTATTGTTGTGGTGTTCTTGGAGCACATATGATGAAGAATTTAAGGATATGTTGAAACAATTAGGTGAAGTGTCAGAGGATGCTGTCAGGGACTTGCTGAAATATCCTCAAGTGAGTTGGTGTAGAGCTTACTTTGATACACAATATAAGAACCCAATGGTGGACAACAACTTTACAGAGTCTTTCAACTCTTGGATTCTTGAAGCTAGGCATAAGCCAATTGTGAAGATGCATGAGGATATAAGAGTGAAGGTGAAGTCTATTGTCAATCTGTTGTTAATTATTCTTGACTAATTGACTAACTGCTTGTTTATTATGTTACTAATTAACTACTGCTTGTTAAATAGTCTACTATTGACTAACTCCTTGTTTACTGGTTGAAAGTTGAAGGAGAAGAATCAACTAAAGGATAGAGCAGATAAAGTTAGCAGCTGGAGAGGTGAATACAACTCATATGCAATGGAGCTATACAATGATTATAGAGAGATTGATTCAAAGTGCAAGGAAAATTTCAATGGAGATATAGGTTATGAAATAAGCGACTGAAGACAGGCACACAGTGATTCTGGAGCAACAAAGGTGCACATGCAGATTCTGAGACTTGTTTGGAATCCCTTGTGCTCATGCTATCAGAGCATTCAACTATAAGAAACAAGACCCAACACTTGGAATTCACTAGTGGTATTCCAAACAAGCTTGGCAGTTGGTGTATCAACACAAACTGCAACCTCTTAGGGGTGAAAAATTTTGAAAAGTTGAGCCACACCAAGCCATGGAACCACCACCATTAGCAAAGATGGTTGGTAGACCTAAAGTGAAAAGGTCAAGAGAGAATGATGAAGCTAGGAAAGGCAAGGAAAATGGTCAACATCTAGGAAGGGTCTTCAAATGACTTGTGATTTTTGTGGCAATCCAAACCATAATAAAAGAGTCGTCCATTAGCCAATAAGGTATAGTTACAATCTACTTTTTGTACTTACAATCTATTTTGTACTTACAATATATTTGGTGATACTTATAGTCTAAGAGTGTGCAAGAGCACACTCAGACAACTAAAGACCAAGCATCAGAATTTTTCATGGTCCCTAATCCGGGGTTTAAAGCACACGACCAGTAAATGCCAAGTCAGACTAGCCAACCAAGTCAGATGTCCAGTCAGCACTCCAGTTAGCACTTCAGTCAGTACACTCAGGATGCCAAGTCAGCAATCCAGTCAGTATACCCAGCAGCCAAGTCAACAATCCAGTCATTAAACTCAGATGCCAAGTCAGTACACGTAGGCAACTCAGATGCCAAGTCAGAATATTCAGACCAGAAGAAGGCTTATTCAAGCAAACTTTGATGTAGAAGTTGACCCAGTTTTGAGACCTAAGGTTGTATATGATATTAAGACTATACTTCAGCATAAGAATCAACAAAATTTTGAAACTAGGAAGAAACCATTCACAGGTGATCACAATGGTAGCTCACAACCAACAAAACACCCATACTCCCCAAAGAGAACTACCTGGAAGGGGATCGAGGTAATGAAAACAACTCAACTATTGGGTTTGAAAGAGAAAAAGATTGGTAAACTTAAAGTTAGAAGAGACAAGGGGATGGGCAATAGGGAGTAGTGTAACAAGAATGATGAATGTAATATACATTTAAATCCCTTTTTTGCATGACTATTCAACTACATGATATTTGTTCATGTTCTAAGTTTTTAAACAAGTAAATTTTGTGATAGTGGTACAGGTTTTTGGATCACACATTTACTTGTCTAATAGAAATATTTTGTTGGGCTTAAATTTTGAAACAATGTATGTTTGCTACTCGATTAATGGCAATATTCTTCTTGTCTATCTATAAAAGATGATTATGTTGGACTTAGTTATTGTCCGTGTATGCAAAATGTTGTATGAGAGTGAAGAGAATGGTAAAAAGTTTTATTTCATACCAATAGAGAACCATTACAAATGCAGCATTACAACATCTGCAGAATTATAACATCTGAACCAAATCGATAAACATCTGCAAATCACAACAACGACAGAGTTACAAAATAACCTAACTACACTACATCATCTTGAAAACTAGTGTCAATACAAAGACTACCCTAGAAAACACAATAAAAACCACTTCATATTTTGTAGTTTATCCTCCATCCTAGTGACCTTCTCTAAGTTTGCCGAATTAATTCCCTCCATCTCTTCCATTATTTTCTCAATTTTTAGTCTTTCAACAGAAATAACATCTTCCAAATTAGCCACCATCTTCTTCAGATAATTTCTTTCAACTTCCACTGACTTCACTAAAGTATTCAAGTTATGGATTAACATCTTCACATGTAGTGGCATCTCTTTTTCCCGCCATTTTCACAAACCACATGAAGCTTCCTCATCAAAACGAGGGCATTTGTAGAATCAAAGACCACCGTTCAAATGAGTGTTAGCCACAGAATGATTTGCAAGTAAACCACAACGACGCATCGAACCAGAAGGTATACAATTTTCAGCCATTTAAACTTTTGTTATTAAATAAAGGCGGAACTTTTACAGTCAACCACAAGATTCGAAAGAAAATGACAAGAATTAATTAGTTGGGGAAGAAGATAATATGATCAAACTGATGACCTAGGTTCTAAATTGGGAAAGAAGACGAGTAAAACATGTGGGTATAGGATTAAAAGAGTGGGTATGAGGCAAAAGGAGTGAGTCAGATCGGTTAAATGGGTCGAAAATTACCCAAAAACAATTTCAGCCACACTGAGCCACGCGGACAAATGAAAGAATGGTATATCATTTAATGAGAGACTCACATAAAATGTCGTTAGTCGCGGGGTAATTTTGACAATAGAATTATGCCTTATTTTTTATAAACCATTTAGATACCATATGGTACTTTAAGCCCTTGACCGTAATAAAAAAATATACGAGGTATGAGTTAGCCCAATCCTTTTTTTTTTTTCCGCTTAGGGAAAAATCAGAACATCATAAATCAAGTCTCAGAAGCGCTACGCACTGAAATTGAGCTCGATCTGTAATGGCGGAGAAGCCTCAACCTGTTCAAGTTCTATACTGTGGAGTCTGTGGGTTACCAACCGAGTTCTGTGAGTTCGGACCCGACTTCGAGAAATGCAAACCCTGGTTGATTCAAAACGCACCCGATACCTTCCCGGATCTCCTCAAAGGTGGTTATAACCCTAAAAAAACCATAACTGTGATATCTTTTTTCTTTTTATAAAATAGAGCCTGTTTTCCTTAATCCTTATGATTTTGTGTATTTGTTTGTGTTTTCTGCAGAATCAAATGGAAAAGAAGCTGATAATGTCTCTGATAAGCTCCAGTCCACTTCAATCTCAGAAGGTGAAAACCTTTTTGCAATTTCGTTTGAACACACTTGCCATTTTTCAAGGGTGTTTAATTGCTGATTATAGACTAGTCATATTCTTGTCAAACTCTGTTTAATGTGGATATATAAATGAACTGAAATAATTTTAGTTAGCTTAGGTGTATTATTGTTTAGTTTAATTGTCTTCTCCAGAAATAATGATTCTAAGATGCTAACAAGGAAAGGGGTGAAAGAGGTAATATTTTTTGGTCGATGAAACTGGAATTAGACCATGGTTGGAACCCCAGCAGAGATAACAAAGCTAGGTGATTTATTCTCATGAGCTGAAGCCTTGGCGGGCAAAGTTATCCGGTACTTATACTGGTGGAGTTGTCTGAGGACATGAGTAGCCGGTAAAATAGTGGAGGTGCCGAGCTTGCTGGATATCACTGTTATGAAAAGAACCTGTAATTATCTTGGGCTTAGCACAATATTCTGTTCGGTACTTTGTGGTGGCTAAATAAAGCTGACACCACAATTATAGGTTGTAGAGGGGAATTCTGTCTGAAGGGTTAGGCTGAAAAGGGAAGAGAATGTTACATTATTGATTACTTGGCACTGATTTGTTATGTCTTCTTGAAATCCAAGAATTCACGCACTAGAAGCTGGGTTTCTGGCACTGTAAAGTACTAGAGCTTGTTGGTTGGTTGATATTTCTGTGGCCTCTTGTAGAATGTTCCATCACAATAAGTCGCTTTTGTGTGTGTGTGTGTCTGTGTGTGCGTATATATATATATATTTATTTATTTATGTGTATGTGTGTGTGTATGTATATATATAGGCATGTAGTTTCTAAGGCTTGTTACTGCTCTGAAGCCTCTAAGCTCTACGTAAGAAAATACTTAGGAATCTTCGTGAATACTGAAGATCCTAGGTCTTAAGCTATGTAACTGAAAACAGACATATTTTGTTTTTAGTAACTGGAAAAAAATATCTAAAGTAAAAATCTAAAGTACCTTTCTGACAAAGATTTTAAGGACTAACTGGCAAAGTGAAAATCTGAAGTACCTTTCTGTTCCTTATGTTTCAGCTCATTACAAGGATGTTTATTACAGGAGGGATCATGTTCCAGTGAATAATGCCCTTTTTCACCGTAGAAGAAAAAATTGGCGGAATGTATGTTAAACGTGCACAAAGTTTATAATCGAAATTAGAGCCAAATGAACTGGAAGTAGTAGAAAGGAATTAGAAACTTGGAGGGGTCTAACTCACCCACAACTATTCCAATTCTTTGATCAAAAAAATGTTGCTACCAAGTTCTAGTGCTTTACTGGAGAAACTTCAAAGGAGTTTAACCACCCATAACCATTCCAAATCTTTGATTGAAAACGAATTATGGTCATTGTTTCCAAGTTGAACTGGTTTGCTGGAGAAGTCAGAACACGAGCTGATGGAGTTGAGGTTGTGATTTGTGGTTAGAAATCAGTGATGCCCCAGAGTTAGGGTGCATGTGAGAGAGAGGGCCGAGAAAAGAGTGATTGAAGATGAAGGTAGGAGGAGATCGATGATGAGATCAAAGGGTTTTGTTTTAGTGATCCAAATATTTGTTGGCTGATGTTTGTCACATTGTGAACTATAGTAACCTGTGTTCTAAATTACCTGCAAGACATGAAAAACACGTTGGGGCGCTTTCTAAGCTTGATTCCATAGTTTTACGAGTTTTTCCTGGAAATTCTCCTCCTTTTAGTCACCAAACAAGTTTTCCCTTTTTGTTCCCTTTCTCCAAAAATTTAGACAAAAATATAACAATCTTGTCAACCAAGCACTTCCTAGTATTACGAGCTTCAGATATGAGAAGCTTTTTTTAAAGCAGGCTGGAAGCTTCTTTAAAGCACTGGAGCTCGCAGATAACTTTAAACATAGTCCCTAGATCATAAGTGATAAAGGGAGAGGAATTGATATTCATCAGGGGGGAGAAAAGGTTAAGAGGGATTGATGCATAGGATTGTAAAGAGGCATTGATTTCCTTTTTTCATATTAAAATTTTGTCTGCTGCTTTGAGTTGAAAATTGTATGTTCTTCTTATTGAGCCGTGCTTGCTGGTTTATAAGTTACTATGTCCCATTTTCTTCTTGTTGTCTCTCTTGTTTCTTTTCCCTTTCTGGTATCTACATAGAAAACCCTTAAGACTCTAGGTTTGATTTTGGATTTTGTTTAATTTGCCTTCTGCTTTTTTTTTTTTGAGAATGGTAACAAAAATATGCCTTCTGAATTTGCATCTTCAAATTGTGCTTATCCTCTTTCTTCTCTTTGTTGGATCAGGTTCTTCAGCATCTAAACCAGAAGAAGTCAAACGCCTTCCTGGCGGAAAGATAAAAAAGAAAGTAAGAACTTTCAAGGACTTCTCTTGTTATCTGAAGCATACAAATCTCTCTTTTAAAGTTTCTATTGCCCCCCGTCCCAATGATAAAACAAGCCATGGTACAAATTTTGTGTGGCTCTTGAAATTCCCTTTCCTATAAAATTTTGTATTACATCCCCGTCAGCTTCCTTCCTAGGTTATGCTAATTAGCGTCCTTCTTATTGTTATACTTTTACTGACAGATTGTGAATGTTGACGATGCTAATTAAAAGGTTAAACTCTTTTTCATCATGAAATATTAAGTTGCAATCATCTGTTTATTCTTCATTGTGTCATTTTCCTTGGATACTATTTTACCTGGTTGAACTTACTGGCTGGAACTATTGTGTTTCGTGAAGTTTTTTTTTTTCCTTGTCAGTAACCTTTCTTGTCTGAAGGCTGTGTATAAGGACTAAATAAGGTACTAAACTAACGGAAAGCAATAGAGCTTATAAGAATCACTTTTACCCACAAAAATCCCTGTGAACTAGTACGCAGCAACTGCCAAAGACACTCTTTATGCTAGCTCACAAAAATTCTCGTTAACTAGTATGAAGTATCCCTATGAACTTACTCTTTAGGCTAGTGTTTCTCTTTGCATTAGCAGTTTGCTGTGGTAGGCATTAGGCTAGAGTTTCACTTCATGGATGAAAATTATTAGTACCAGATAAGTGAGTTGAAATTGTTTGACTTAATGTATCGATCTTTTTCGGTCCTCTAAATCGAGCATTTGATCTTTCAACTATAGTTATTAAACCTGTCGGAGAACCTGGAATGAAAGTGGTTGTCAAGGGTCCTCTGCTCTGGAACCCTCGGTGTAAAGATAAAAACGTATGATCTTGAGGCTTTAGATGAAGATGAAGGTGTCACGTGGATAGAAGCAAATGGCTGCTCCTTTTGGGTTTCTTTTCTTTTTGGTAATTGAGAATTTGAAATAGATATGTGGATATCTTAATGGGATAGAGTAGGTTTTCTATAAGGGTTGTTATCTCAGATGCTTGAATCTATTTGGGAAACTAACTTAAGCAATGCAAAAGTCAGCTAATAAATTCAGGTACGATTTCGTATGAGATAGTATCAGGAGCGAAGCCACCTTGTGGAAAGGGTGGTCAGCTGACCACCCTTCACCCGAAATATTACGAAAAATTATACTGTGTATATGGATAAGATACTGATTTTAGATGTATAAAAATATATATTGAACTTTGTCGGAGTTCTTTTTTAATTCTTTCAAGTTTGAACACCCTTAAAAACATTTCTGGCTTCGCCACTGGATAGTATGACTGAAAATCATTTGGCATGATGTAGTTTGCCACACAAATACGCTAGAAACAGCGAGTGACATTTCTAAAAGTGATACACAATGTTTCAACTTCCAACAATCAGCCTTTAACTGTGTCCAGGACCAGAGCTCCTAAACTAATCTAGGATTGATGATAAGTTGTTGATTGTTTTGTAGGACAAGCAAGAAATTATTATTGAAAAGGTGACACGGAACAAGCGGAAAAGTATCACTACCATCAAAGGCCTCGAACTTTTTGGTGAGCAAATACCTATATTTTAATCTGTATTATGTTGTATAATCTGTGCTCTTCTTTCTTTAGGTCCTTTTCAACTTCCAAGTTGCTGTTTTTAACTTGGCTAATTTTTTTTTTACATTTAAGGTGTTAAACTAAGCGATGCTTCCAAAAAGCTTGGTAAAAAGTTTGCTACTGGAGCTTCTGTGGTGAAGGTGTGTTGAGTTATGGTTTTTATTTTCTCTGGTACAGTTTTGTTGTATGCCTGACCTGCATTCACCCTTCAGGGCCCAACTGAGAAGGAGCAGATTGACGTTCAAGGGGACATATTTTACGACATTGTGGACTTTATTACAGAAACCTGGCGCGATGTAATGTTCATTTCCCTCCTATACTCAGATTTGTCTTTAAATGTGTTTTTAGCTGGTTCTTTAAATAGTATTACTGAAAATCATGGCTGATTTTATAGCTGTATTTTTATAATTATCAGAAAGTCAAATTTCTTTCTCTTTGTCTAACAAAGGAACTGCAATTGACAGAGTCCGCTTCCCCCTTGCCTAATACGTGGTCAAAAGGCAAAATTTTGATCTACTTGAGCCAAATCATGGACTTCTGAAGTTTAAACTATGCTTAGAATTTGTCCTTTCATCTAAAACATTTTGTAAACTTTTTTCTTGTTGCTACTTTCTATTTCTTGTCCCCTCTAGAGTCTGATGAGAGCTTAATCCGATCTGGAATTTATTCTATATTTGAGTTTTTGGTCCGTGTCTGTGCCTACATTATAGTAGCCTCAGGACTTCACATGTTTGGTATTGCTCTGAGTGTCCCCTCCAGTGTTAGATAAAAACTTAACCAGATTGAGAAGAAATAATTAAGAGGCTAACTGGAACTTCCTCTTTCCTGCTCTTTCTATTTTTGGAGCCTGTGGGTATTTTCTTTCACAAGTATACTTTCTTTCATTGAATATCTACATTAAATGGACGCCGAATGTGCGTGGAAATATAGTATTATTTAGGTTGGTTAGGTAGTTTTAATTGAAGAAGTTACAAATATTATTTAGCTAATACCCTTGTCTTACCCAATTTCCTAAAATGTTTGCTAAGCTATTTTTCTTTGTGGTTCTCAGGTTCCAGAATCTGCAATATTTTTTATAGAAGATGGGAAAAAGGTTCCCGCTGCATAAGTTTGGGAGAGTGGTTAGTCTTGTTTTCAGCAAGGTGTTCTATTTATTCTGTGCTCATAGCAAATCAACTAAATTATGGGGTGAAAATTTGTGTAGGAGCTATTGAGGCTCCTAACCCATCCAACCTTTTTCCCTACAGCAACTAAGAAAATTGCAGTTTAGTATGGTTGGTTTGCAGCATATCTGCTTGTACAGTTGCTGCAATGCTATTTTGTTTCTGAATTTTGGACGAAATGAAATTTAGTATTACACTGTATTTAGTGATAGTTTTTCTTTTATAATTGAATGGTGATGGTGTTTTTCTTATTATCAATATTTATGGATTAAATTCTAAGTTGGTTAGCAGCAAGAAGAATAAAGCTATAGCATTTTAGTATGGTTGGTTTGCAGCATAAAGCTATAGCAATGGATAATACTCATTGCTTAGCCATGGATAACATTATTTTTTGGCGTTTCGGGGTTATGAAACAGGAAGTGATGTAGGACGTAAATATTAAGGCAAGCACAAAAGGATCCAAAGCTATAGAAATAATCTAAACTAGTGATATAGTTTTGTATAGTAGAATTATTACAAAGAAAAGGGGAAGTTGGCTCCCTTGCAACTCGTCTTATTCCATTAGCAGCTTTACTCTCCAGGGCCTGGTTTTCAATCATTTGGTGGAAGGCTTTCCTGTTAACCACAAATTCGTTGTATACGTATATGTACATGAAACTTATTTGTGTAGTATATAACTAAAATCATAGTGGCCTATGGTGTTCAAGATTCTGTACAATTTCTTCAATCCATAACCCGAACAGCAGCTTTCCTGGAACTTATGAAATCAAAGCTTGCAGAGAAGCGAGGAATTTTCAAAGCTATGCTCTCTGTAATCCAAGTATATTTTTACTGAAATTAATAGATTTTGGCTCCAAATTTCAGCTGCAAATAGCCTCCACAGAGAGTTTCTTAGAGGTATTTGGACATGGATCTCCTCCAAAGACTTCAGGCACTAAATTTGTCCAATGCAGTTCTGTGATATCCCATTTGAAAATTTTGGAGGAAGTATAAAATAAACAGATCAATGACATTGTAGAGATTTTCTGCTTTTAGACAAGACTAAAATACAGAATTCTGAATGACATCAGAAAATAGTAGCCATCAGTCCGCAGAAAAACATTTAATCCTTGATCTAGATGAAGTCTAGGTACTTATATAATGTGAAAAAGAATTTGACATACCTTTTCAAATGCATCATAAGACTTATGAGCGTGGCAGCTACCCTCACGGTAAATTCCAACAGGAATTTCTGTTAGATTTCCCAGAAGTTGCCATACGCCAATTTTTAAGACTTGGCTGACCTTCAACTATATCAGCACAATCTCTGGCTGTTGATCTTCTGACTAAAGAAATTCCTGTTGGATCACCTCCCCATTCTTCAAACACTACCAATAGATTTCCACTTGGTTTCAGCCACGATCGTGGTACATGATACCTGAAATCAACAGTTTTATAATGATAGTTGTATTTTCTTTCAAACAACAAGCTAAAGTTCAGTTCCATATTTCTTCAAGCTTTTTGTGTTTGTCTTTTCTTTGACCCCAAGGTTTTGCCAGGACTTATGGAAATCACTTACCATCTTTGAGAAGGCTGCCCACAGTTAGTGTGACATTTCTTCTCACTATAGAGTCCTGCATAATTGCATTCACCACAGTTGCCCTCTGCTATGTATCCAGGCCAGTGGCGGCCTACGCCTTCACCATTTATCCATATCTGACCTTTTCCCATACTTCCCATATCTAAAGCTAAAGGATCATTTCCTTCAGGTGCATCAAATGTAGCCTGGAAAAGATATTAGTGCTACAGTATGATTCTCAGGATTATAAAACTGATAAAACATGTACACTTTGTAGGGAAATGACACCGAAAAATAATAATAATAATACTGCAATAATATTTGGGAGAAAAATACACGAATTAACTTGAGTCGTGCTGGGCATTGTCCTAAGAAACTATTTCAGCAATGTGAAATGTTTCCCCAAGCTTAAACAAGCTCATCTCTATTTATTTAGAGGATACATGAATTAGCACAATTAATATACCAGCAAGTTGTTAAAGGAAACAAGTAAAGTATCTATTGAAGATAGATATAAACGGAAACTTAAAAGAACATTGGAATGAAAGAAAGAGAGCTAGTAGTGATTTGAAGCTAATGATTAGCTTTTCTTGGTGCTCCATCCGTAAAAATTGAAGGCCTATTTATAAGCTCCATAATGACAATTGCTTGTGACAAGTGTTATGTCTCCTTGCCACTTGGTACTTGGCTTATGCCACTTACTCAAAACCAAGAGAAAGGTTGCCACATGTTGCATATTGAAATAGACCAAAGACACTTGTGAAATTTTCCACATGCATAGTAGCCACTTAGGAGTAGGTATGACATTTGTATAATAGAAGGACACTTGGCTATTTAAATTTTATTTTTGAAAATACTGCCACAATCCCCACATATTTTCAAAAATTTATAGGAAAAGGAGAAAGGAGTGGAAGAATTAACAACTTGCTGGATTTGCGTGGTCCAAATGTAATAGGTTTGATATCTTCTGGACTATGAACCAAACTTAGACCAATAAAATTTAACTCACAGAATTACTGGTGAAATATAATATTTCTATGAACCAATAATTCTTATTGTAAGTCAGAGATTTTATCAATCACATTTTGACCCCCGGTAATTTTGCTGTTCAACGCGGTTTTGCGCCTAATAGGCTATGCGCGTGCCTGGTTATTCATGAGAGCTCTAGAGACTAGCCCAAAATCTCATAGGAGCGGCCCACTCCACTCTCATATAGGTGAATTCATCAAGTTTATACTGCTTTTAAATACACCATCCATAAAGATTATGAATTTCATTAAGAATATAACTCAACCTCTCAATTAGTAGCAGTCAAGCACTCCCTTTTAGTGCATCAGTGCCAATATCGGCTTGTTATTACCCATATGAACCTAATTCACGGGATCTCCAATCACATAGGTTGGGTTACCATCTCTGTTGACAACATTTCGGCCTTAACCCCATCTCTTTTGAGGTTTGAAGAATTAATTTTCTTCCCACAGGTTTTGTCAGAGGATCGGCCAAATTTATCTTTGACTTCACATAATCAATGGAAATTATTCCATCTCTCAACAGCTGTTTTATGACATCATGTCTCATCATGTGTCTTCTTTTACAATTATAAGATTTATTCTTTGCTATAGTTATTGCCGCTTGGCAATCACAATGTATAGACACAGGAGGCAATACATCCTTTATTAAAGGGATATTAGCTAAGAAGTTTCTTAGCCACTCAGCCTCAGAACCAGCTAACTCCAGAGCTACAAACTCTGATTCCATAGTCAATCTAGCAATGATCGTCTGTTTAGCTGATTTCCACAATATTGCACCACCACCAAGGGTGAATACATGACCACTAGTGGATTTTGTCTCATCTGAATCAGAGATCCATTTTGCATCCCTTCACCCTTCTAAAATAGAAGGAAATCCACTATATAGGATACCATAATTCATGGTTCTTTTCAAATATTTCATTAGTCTAGCTAATGCAGACCAATGCTCGTTGTTGGGATTATGAGTATATCTACTCAGTCTACACACAACATAGGCTATATCAGGCCTTGTAAAATTCATTAAATGCATCAGACTCCCAATAATCTGAGCGTATTTAGACTGAGCAACTGGGTCACCATTATTCTTTTTCAACTGAGAGTTAGCATCAAAAGAAGTGCTCACTGGTGTGACATTAAAATATTCAAACTTCTTAAGAAGTCTCTCAACATAATGTTCTTGTGACAACATTATGCCATCTTCACTCCTTATAACTTTAACTCCCAATATCATATTTACTTCACCCAGATCTTTCATATCAAAATTAGCAGACATAAATAATTTAGTACTTTGCACAATATTTCAACTTGTACCAAATATAAGCATGTCACTTTTTAAAACAAGAAATCTATATGCAGCAATATGTTCAGCATATCCAATAAGCATGCAATCAGCAGTTTTAGAACCTATTTTTCTCTTTTTAGGTTCAACCTCAGTTTTATAAGCAATAAAAGCATTAAATGCATCATCTTTATTTCTAGGCAAATACAACTTAGTATATCTAGAAAAATCATCAATGAAAGTTACGTAATATCTTTTACCACCTCTAGTCATAGTCTGCTTCAAGTCGCCTAAATCAATATGAATTAAAGATAACAATTCAGTTTCTCTATTTACGGAAAAACAGGTCTTTCTAGTACTTTTAGCTTCAACACATATTTCACACTTGTTAATATTATTTGAGTCTAAACCAGATATTAATCCTATTGACTATATTTTCTTTATATACACGACATTAATATGTCCTAGTCTAGCATACCACAAAGAAATTGACTCAACCATATAAGCAGAAGAAGATGTATTTTCATATCTAGTATCAGAAATATTAAGCATAAATAAACCATGGTTACAATATCCACTGCCCACAAAATTATTATTTTTGGTCAATACGATCTCGTCATTCTCGAAAGAAACCTTCACTCCAACTTTTCCTAATAACCCCACAGAAACCAAATTGGGTTGGATATTAGGGACATGCAATACATCACTCAATGCTAGAGTTTTACCAGATGTGAGTTTGAGAAGAATTTTTTCTTTCCCAAGAGCGCGAGTTGTTCTTGAGTCACCAAGATAAATAAGTTCTTCTCCTTCCTCAATTTGGGTGTAAGACAAAAAATTATTTTTGTATACACAAATGTGTCTAGTAGCACCATAGTCTACCACCCAATCTCTCACATTGACCACATTATTTATTTGGGAAATGACCGCAACAACTTTATTATCCGCTTTAGTCAAATTTAATTTTGACTTAGCGAGATTATCATTTATCCCAACTCTTCTCTTGCATTGAGGTGCAATTTTCTTGAAGGTTTTAATTTTAGCATTGGATACGTAACCATATCTATTTACATACCTGTGTTTTGACATTAGTGTCTGCCAAAGTTGTGGATGCAATAACGTATTTGCAACATCATGGATATCTGGCGGGACAGCCGGACAGTAGCAACGGAGACAACACCAAAATTGGTAGCACCATAAAAAAATTCCGCAATAGTATTACTTGCCATAGTTTCTTAATTGTAGGGAAATGACACCGAAAATAACAATAACAATACTGCAATAATATTTGTGAGAAAAATACACGAATTGACTTGAGTCATGCTGGACACTGTCCTAAGCAACTATTTCAGCAATGTGAAATGTTTCCCCAGGATTAAACAAGCTCATCTCTACTTATTTAGAGGATACAAGAATCAGAACAATTATATACCAGCAAGTTGTTAAAGGAAACAAGTAAAGTATCTATTGAGGATAGAAATGAGTGGAAACTTAAAAGAACATTGGAATGAAAGAAAGAGAGCTAGTAGTGATTTAAAGCTAATTATTAGCTTTTCTTGGTGTTCCATCGATAGAAATTGAAGGCCTATTTATAAGCTCAATAATAACAATTGCTTGTGACAAGTGTTATGTCTCCTTGCCACTTGGTACTTGGCTTATGCCACTTACTCAAAACCAAAAGAAAGGTTGCCACATATTGCATATTGAAATAGACCAAAGACACTTGTGAAATTTTCCACATGCATAATAGCCACTTAGGAGTAGGTATGACATTTGTATAATAGAAGGACACTTGGCTATTTAAATTTTATTTTGAAAATACTGCCACACACTTTTAGGTTTCTTATGTATCAGAATAATGTGTGCACCTTACCTTGTACCAAGTCAAGGGCTGCTTTTGAGACAAGAACGAATCTTTGGCCCATTCAACAGACGAACTCCCACTTAAGGTGCGAAGATTTAAAGATTCACCTTTCATACCAACCTGCGTAAAAGCAAATCACAAGGTTTCGTAGATATTACAACAACAAATCCAGTATGTTCTCATCAGGTGATGTCTGGAGAGGATAGTCTGTTCGCACACCTTATCCCTGTCTAACAGGTAGAGAGAGGCTGTTTCCAATAGACGGTTATGTAGATATTATGGGAGAAAATGTTGTTCTCAAATCAGGCTTGCGAATCTAGACTAAACCCTTGGTGAAAGAGAGGAATAGAAGGAAGTAACGAGCGAACCTTGTAAGCCCATCTTTGTTTTGTCAAATCTCTTGTCCCCTCATTTAGACCACTCAATGTGACTGGACCAAGAACTCCAGCATTCCACGTCTCAAAATGCAGGCCAACATTCTGGATTGAACTTAAACGACGTAAGAAGTAGAAATACAATTGCTAAATCCAGAAGGCAGAGAAACAGGACATGGGAAACTCACTGGGAGACCAACAGCAACACTAAGCATAGAAATCTTGTTAATACCAGCTCTTAGTTTCACATTGCTACTATATGTCAACTTTGGGTTGTCCAATCCCCCATAAACAGTTCCTACCACAAAGTATAAAGCCAATTGGTGACAAGAATAGACTTAAGATATGCATTTATGAACACTTGCCAAATAGATTGTGGTTCTCAGTACCTGATAGTTGGCCATTGATGAAGACATGCAAGGCATGACCAGCAGACATAACAGTAAGAAAAGGTTCCTTTCCATTCTTTAGAAATCCTTCATCAGATGCTATGTTTACACTGGAGGAAGCGCACAGAATGATTATTAGCAATATTCAAATTACCGAGTAAAACTAGAAACCAATTTAAGGAGATAAACGTACGTACTTTGTCATGTACCACAGATAGTCTGAGGAATCTCTAGTAACATTTATCTGCTCCCATAGTCCAGTGGCTGAAAGTATGTCACTACCATCAGCGGATGGAGTTTCGTCACTGTATGATTCCCAAGATAATCCACCACCAACAGATGTCATCTTTATCTGCGAGCTTTGGGAGCTAATCTGCAGCAGTTATCAGAGGATGTTAAGACTTTTGATAAAAGCATTGTTTTCCTAGGTTAAAAGAAGTATCATCTTTCATTACCTTAGCAGTGTTGTAGACAGCAGTTTTGCAATCAGGAAGAATGCTGATGGACCATGGAGGTAGGTCATATTGCATGTTCTGAAAAGTGACTCTAACCGAAAAGGTTGGGTCATAGTTGGAAAGAAATGCAGCACACAATCCGGATTTTGAGCTATACACATGAGCCTGTGTTGGATGTCAATAGGAAAATCAGTTTTGGAGGAAATCAAGATGATAAATTCGATTAGAAACTTCGAATTGTCTACATCACACTAACCTCTTGATTTTTGCCGAGCCATGTTACTGTTGCATAGGATGAAACTAAGGCTGGTTCAGATAACTTGATAGCTTTATGTAACTCTCTCAAGTGCCCATATTTAGGTTCATTCAGCAGTCCTGTTTCATCATACAACAAAACCTTAAAGTTAATCATGTAACAGTTAACTGTTTGCTAGAAACTTTTTCATGTTTCTTCTTTTGGTTGCACAGATGATTACAAAATCTGAGAGAACAGAATTCTATTATACTACTAGTTTATTTGTGGTTTTTGTTTCATACCATATTCATCTAATGGAGCATCATAATCATAACTAGTGGCAATGAAACGCCCTGCAGTTGTCCGGCCAAAGTTTGTTCCCCCGTGATACTGCAACCAAGACGATATACAACAACAACAACAAACTCAGTGAATTCCCACAATACAACATATGAAAATAGATGTAGAAATTTTTATAAAATCCAATTAACTCGTTATTTAGAATGAAAAGATTAGCTAACCATGTAATAATTGAAGTATGAACCATTGTTCTGAATAAACCTTGCAACTGCAAATGCGACATCTTCAGCAGGTCTCCTAGGAACTGGACCACCAAATTTTGTATACCTGAGCATAGTAGAGAATACAACATTGATTAGAAATCCAACCGAAGGATTCCACTCTTAGAGTTGAACTCACGGAACTTACCAGGCAGTCCAGACTTCTGTCCACATTTTTGGTTTGTAAGGTTTATTTGGTTTAAAATTTTCACAGTAGAAACCATTGCAAGTATCAATCTGTAGCAAGAAAAACATAGTAAATCCTAACATATTTAAGCCAACAACAATAACAATATGCCCAGTATACCCCTACCTTACGCAAGTAGAGAGGCTATTTTTAGAGACCCTCGGCTCAGGCAATCCCATTTAGGACAGTAAAGTAAATTGAAATATAGCAATAGTAAAGAGTCATAGGAGAAGTAGCTAACCACAGGATCAGGGGCATCTTCTTGCTTACACATGATCCATGGGACTCCAGTGTCAAGACCCACAGCCATTTTAGCTGCCCAATTTGCATAAGGTTTACCAGGATCACCAACTTCCCACTCTATTGGTCCATACTCATTTTCTATCTGCCACATTTAATTCCCAAAGTTGCTTTTTCAAAGAAAAAAATTAAGGGGAGCCTTGGTGTAACAGGTAAAGTTATTGCCATGTGACCAGGAGGTCACGGATTCAAGCCGCAAAAACTACCTTTTGCAGAAATGCAGGGTAAAGCTGCGTACAATAGACTCTTGTGGTCCGGTCCTTCCCCGGACCCGCACATAGCGATAGCTTAGCGCAACGGGTTGCCTCTTTTTTTTTTTTTTTTTTTTTTTTTTTTGTTGAGAAAATTAGGATAAAGAAAAACGAAACAGCTCACTAATAGAAACATTGAACTGATTATTTTAGACAAAGTAAAGACAAGAAATAAGTATATTTCCAAACCTGGGACATAATTATTGGTCCTCCTTGAGGTTCAAACAAATTTTCTGATTTCATCATGTTAACAATTTTCTCAACAAATCCTTGCATGGCCACCTTCATCGTACTCAAACAAGTTAACATAATTGAAACAAAAGTAATAAAATCTAGTTAGAGTAGGTTATTAATAAATAGAAAATTTTCAAAACCTTGAAAGGCTGATTGTCTGCTCTAAATTCCATTCCTGGTACATATTTTAACCAAACAGGAAAACCCCTGCATCAAAAAGCAGAGTATAAAAAGAAGGGAACTGAAAAATATTTTAGCCAACTCAAGAGTTCCATTCTTGAGTAGAGTTTTTATGTATGTTACCCAAAGGAAAAATGGCACTATATACCCCCTATAAAAATAATAGTTGAATAATATATAAATCTTGTATATATATTATGTATGCTATATACAAAAATTATACAGATTTTATACACGTTTTTAGCTAACAAATGTAAATAGTTTCTGGCGCCGACTAAAAGTGATAATACTCCTCACCCAAAGTTCCATTCTGCACAAATGTAAGGGCCAATGCGGAGATTAACATAAAGTCCAGCTTGTTGTACCAGTTTAATGAATTTAACCAGATCATACCTCCCCTCAAAATTAAACTGAAAAAGTGAATAAAGCAAAAAGGAAACAGTTATAAATTTTGTTTTGTTTCAGTTCATGGATTATAATAATAAGAGGATAAATTGTTAAAGTCAAAAGAGTGGAAAGTATTACTTTTCCAGGAGAAGGCTCTTGCCCATTCCAGAACACATAAGTCTCAATAACATCTAAACCTCCATCTATAGCCTTTTGTATAAGATCAGGCCACATCTGTAAATTACCAAAAGGAAAAAATTTTTAGACCAACATAAACATTAAAGGAAACCAAAAAAATTACAAACATAGACATAGGTCAAGAAGGCATGAAAATGTAGCAAAATATATAATTTCATATTGGTGCATAATATTAATATACCTGGGGAGTGCTTCTTGGGTAGTGAATAGAACCAGAAATGAGAATTCTTCTCTTCCCATTGATGACAATGGCTCTATCATCATACGTAACACTAGCTCTAACTGAAGAATAAATGAAGGAAAAAAAGATTACAAAGAGCAACAGTGACACCTTTATTCTCAGCATTTTCACAAAGATCAAGAAATGATACTTTTGAGAAGCACAACTGTATTTATGGAAACAGTTACTACTATATTTTTTTGCACTTTTGGTGTCAATCATATATATATATATATATATGTAGATTTTAATGGTGGTTTGGATTAGTGAGTGAAATGAGGAACGGAAGCTGCAACTGACTTTATAGATTCATGAAAATGGGGTCCACTTTCTTTATATGGGGCACACACTTTTCTGATACGGAACTTAGGTTATTTGATTGGATATGTAGTTTAAAAAAAAAATTAAAACATTTAATCTTGTAGTGTAAAATGAGGCACGTATATTTTGTGTGGCTATAAGTTATTGTATAGAATTAAATTGTTTCCAAATATCGCCTTTTTCCATGTCTCCCGAAGAAGATTAAGAGCTGAACCCCGACCGGAGAGCCTCCAGGACATGGAGGTGGCGATCAACCATCCACTCTTGAGATTCATATTGATCAATAGATCTCCGCGTCCTGACAGTTCGCTAAGTAGACTCGCCCAGGGGACATCGTTGGAGAAGAAAAATAAGAATTTTTCCAACTTGAATGCTGACCGCACCTTTGGTACTTCAATAGGGCGAGCTGTTTGACAGACTACTTCAAGACCGGAGTGAAGAGCTGAATAACTAATTCGAGATCAATATCAATAAAAAGCATGTTCTAATGCAAGTGAATTTGAAAGCAATCTCTTTTAAAGAGAGTTAGAAAAGTCAATCCAAAGAAGCAAAGACAGAGGCCGAAGGGGGAAATGGAAATAAGCCTGAAGGAAATGGGGATGCACGAAAAGGGATCATTCTGTTTGAGACTAATTAAAAAGAAAATAGATTCACATAGAAAGAGCATTAGTTTTTATTTTGGATTTAAAATGTTCCACTTATGATAATATGGGAGTAATGTGCTGCTCTTAGTTTCTTTGCGTTGGTTCTCTTTTGCTACATGCCTTTTTCTCAAAAAGTAATAGAAAAGTGTAGTTTCTATAAAGAAACAACATGTAAGAAAAACAAAATTGATGTTGCTATGGATGGAAAAAACAACAAATGGCCATGTCATATATCCCTGGTCAAGTTGTTTTTGTATTTATGGCTCACTTATACGGGATTAATAGGAATACCACGTAGAAATACTTGAAGTATAAAAAAGAAAATGACAGGAAACTTAACAATTAGCACTAATTCTTCTAATTAATTCTGTAGCCATTTTCTTTTTCTGGCTGGCCATTACAATCTACACTTGCACGACAAGAAAACTTTAAAAGAAACTAAAGACAAAGCAAAAACAGATCGTGACGGTCCCTGTTTGCAAATTTGGAATTTCAGTAATGCAAGAGAGAAAGACACACTTTTAAAGCCAAGATAAGGAGAAGGGGGAAAAGGAAAATAGTTGAAAGAAAGTAGGAAAGCATAGAAAGTAAAACCAGAGAAAAGGATTAACTACTTGCGCTTCAGTTTCAAACAAGTCCAGATATGAAAAAATGATAAAAGAATAAACTTTAAAAAAAAAAAGATCTACCATCAAGAAGCATGGCAAACTGCTATCCAAACAACAACGACGACAATATATTCACTTTATCAATTTTTCATTTATATAATTTATACCATTTTACTGAGAAACCCTCTCCCCCACTCCCACCCCCTTAGAAAAATAAAACCCTTTCCACCAAACAAATAAAACTAAAATAAAAGATTTAAGCAATGAGAGAACATTGTAATTGGAAATTAATCTTTTAATTAAGGGGTCCTTTGATAAGGCGTATAAGAATAAAGCTGAATAAATGTATGAGTTAGCATTAGCTATGCAGTAATTAGAGACGGATCTAAAATTTAAGTTTCTTTTAGGATTGAACTCATTGTTTTTTTAAAGTTATGAGTTCATATTGCTATTTATTGAAATATTAATGAATTTTTATACATAAATTTATGTTCCCTCTCAAAAATACTGGGTTCAATTGAACCCGGTGTCAATACATTACATCCGCTTCTGGCAGAGATCATTTCTTATTCATTGTTTGGTGTGATGTATTAAAAATTAAAATTCATTGTTTAATTTTTAAGAAAATTATTTGTTACAAAATGTTCTCCATATTATTTAGTTTAAGAGACTTTAAGGATAATTTTGTTTTAACTATGCTAACGCATGCATTAATAACATAGGTATTGTGTCATGATTTGCTATGTATTAGTTATATATAGAATAGTACCAAATATGATATATAATTAATGCTTTTATAGTATTAATTATACATAGATTAAAAAAATGTACCAAATAAGATTTTACTGATATATAAAATTAATGCATATATTATTTTCTATGATGCACTCTGTCAAACGACCTCTAAGTCAAACGAGTTATGAGTCAGGACTTAATTACCTCATGTTATCAGATGTAGCATTGGTCTTGATGATAAGATGTACTAGTAGTTAATTTTATTTTAGTTTATTTTCCAATTTTATAATGTAGCTTCAACTACTGCCCAAAGCAATTATTATCTTTTCTCTAAAAGATAATTTATTTAATTTATTTTGCTGTGGATGGTGTTAGAACATGTGCAACAGAAACAAATATATAATTCAGACATCAAATACATGTAAATTAGACAATGTTATAATCATAAGATTAGAAGCACCGACCTCTTGAAATTGTTGCACAAATCTTCCAAACAACAAGAATCCAGAGCTGCAGTCTTCTCCTATATGCCTAGTAAAACCTTGGACGATTTTGCTTTTGGGTGGACAAAAATAATACAACTCTCAAAGTGAGCAATTAGGTGAAATTAGTCTTCCTTAAGTAGAGTTATTTTTTGGCCGAAATTATGCTACCAAAAACGTGTAGGATTTAGGATTCTACTTTTACAAGTAGAATCCCACTCCAGCTCTACAAGATGACTTTTCTCCCAAGTCTTGTTCAGGTTTTTACTAGGTATAGTAGGGACCACAGAAATAATAAGAGGCTACCAATTACAGCATTAATTCGAAATTAGCATGAATTAATTCTTACTATAATTAATTACAATTTATTCTACTAAAAAACTGCAATTGAACTCCTCAATATGAATTTCAAAAATTCAATAACACTTATTTTAACTCCCCAGGTTAATATCTCAAATACCAGTTAATCAAATTAAATCACTGAAAATTTAATTTAATCAACTAATTAAATCCTGTACAATTCCGCTTAAACTATTTCATGTGACAGATACAAAATCCACCGGACGGGTTTTCACATGAAAACTTATAAGCTCACATAAAAGGGATATTATCAAACTCAAAACCGAGTCATGGATTCTCTCAACTAATTATTATTCACAAAAATATTATTCGCTATTGTCCAATCTATTAGGCATACACTAACTCTGAATAGAGTCGTACCTTTTGATAAATCAAAACAATAAACAAATTACATTGATCATAATAATTATATCAAGATTAGGAGTATAAGCTCATTTAATGAATTTAGAGAATTTTATATATTCAGTACAAAAACATCTTTTCTCTACGTGGTCCGTTCAATATACACTGAGTATACTAGCACAAGTAGTCGGAGTAAAACCACTCCCATAATCAAGACAAATTATACTCTAATCTTGTGCTACAATCATCAAGATATTTTGTCCAACAATATCTTTGATTGTGAACATAGTTTATTAATTATGAGAACCAACAATTTAATCTTCTGTGCATGAGCTAAGACTACATACAATAAATTGTCTACTACATAACTAAAAGGACACACATGTAACAAATGATCTATTTAAAATAGTATTTTATTGAATTCAATAAATTAAATATACAATTGTTCCATAAAGAATAAAACAAATACTATGTCTAAACCGCATGGTTAATAGTATATCCCAACAATCTCCCACTTAGACTCATAACCATGCGTCTACTACTCTAACACCCATTCCTTTTACATGCTTGTCAAAAATCTTCTGTGTCAAGCTCTTTGTAAACGGGTCTGCCAAATTGTCCTCTGACGCAATCTTCAACACTCTTGCATCACCTCTCTGAGTTATATCCTGAATTAAGTGCTATTTACGCTCAATATGTTTACTCCTTTCATGGCTTCTTGGTTCCTTCGAGTTGCAACTGCACCACTATTGTCACAATAAAGTACAATCGGTGCTTGAACCGAAGGAACTACATTAAGCTCTTTCAGAAAGTTCCTGAGCCAAACAACCTCTTTAGCTGCAGTCACATATTCGGCTTCCATGGTGGAATCAGCAACACACGATTGCTTGATGCTCCTCCAACTTATGGCTCCACCTCCTAAGGTAAAAACATATCCTGAGGTAGATTTTCTAGAGTCTCTATCTGACTGGAAATCTGAATCAGTGTAGCTAATGGGTGCAAGATCACCTGAGTGATACACCAACATATAATCCCTAGTCCTTTTCAAGTACTTGATTATATGCTTAACGACAATCCAGTATTCTCGTCCAAGTTAGATGAAATCCACTAACCATGCCAACATCAAAGCATATATCAGGTTTAGTACATAGCATATCATACACGAGACTCCCTACAACAGAAGCATAAGGGACTGCCTTCATCTTTTCTATCTCATCAGTCATTTTTGGGGACTGATCCTTCGATAGAGAGATTCCATGTCTAAAAGGGATAAAGCTTTTCTTGGAATCTTGCATGCTAAACCTGGTGAGAATAGTATCAATATAAAGTGCTTGTGACAAGCCTAATATCCTTTGCTTGCGATCTCGCATAAGTTTGATCCCAAAGATTTGTGCTGCCTGTCCCAAGTCTTTCATATCGAATCGTGAAGAAAACCATTCCTTTACTGAATTTAACATGCTCACATTATTTCGTATGAGCAAAATATCATCTACGTAGAAAACCAAAAATGTAACTTTATCTCCATTCCACTTCTTATAGACACAAGACTTATTTTCACATTGATTAAAATCGAAGGTTTTAATCGATGCGTCAAAACAAGTGTTCCATGCTCTAGAAGCTGGTTTCAATCCATAAATGGATTTATTTAATTTACACAACATATGCTCATTGCCACTTTTAATGAAACCAACTGGTTGTGCCATATAGATGCACTCATCAAGACTTCCATATAGAAAAGCCGTCTTGACATCTATTTTCCAGATCTCATAATCGTAATGAGCAACAATGGATAAGAGAATCCTAATGGATTTAAGTAAGGCTACTGGAGAAAAAGTTTCCTCATAATCGATCCCTTATTTTTGAGTAAACCCTTTTGCAACAAGCCTAGCTTTAAAAGTTTGTACTTTTCCATCCACTTCTCTCTTTTTCTTATAGATCCATCTACAACCAATGGGTTTGACTCCAGTAGGTGGTTCTACAAGATCCCAGACTTGATTGGAGTACATGGACTCCATTTCAGATTTCATAGCATCAACCCATTTATCAGCATCTATATCCTGTAGTGCTTCGTCGTAATTAATAGGTTCTGTATTAGGATCTTCAGGGATTCTATCATAAGATTATCCAAAGAGCGCAAACCAGAGAGGTTTTCTAATAATTCTCCCACTACGATTAGTCACTACAGGTGGAGGCTGATTTTGTTGTTGATTCACAACATCATTTTCTGGAGCTGAAGCCTCAATGTTATCCTCCACACCTTGAGGTGCTGGGATATCGTTAACTTCCTCCTAGAGTGCAGGCTGCAGAACAATTTCAGGTTGTTCAACAATCTGAGGTTGCTCAACATTACTCGCACTACTTTGGGGTAGTGAGATGTCAGGCAATTGCTCTTATGCAATCTGCTGCCTATTGGCATTTCTCCCACTACGATAATGCAGTGGTATGTCAATACTGGCTTCTGAGATACGTTCTAGATATGAGTCTTTAGTTACTCCATTATTTAATTCCTGTAAAACTAGTTTACTTCTAGGAATATGGTTCGTTAAATAGTGCTCTTCTAAAATCTGGCATTTGTCGTAACAGTTACCTTTTTTTATTTGGGACAATAAAACAAGCCGCCTTTAGTTCCTTTTGTATATCCAATAAAAATGCATACTTTTGTCCTTGATTTCAATTTATCTGCTTTCCCTTTCAACACATGTGCTGGACGACCCCAAACACGAATATGCCGTAAACTTGGCTTGCGCTCAGTCCACAATTCTACTAGAGTTGAAGGTACTGACTTTGAAGGAACCAAATTTAGAATGTAATTTTCTATTTATAAAGCATATCCCCAAAAGGAAGAAGACAAATCGGAATAACTTAACATTGATCTAACCATTTCCATAAGGGTCCTATTTCTTCTTTCTGCCACACCATTTTGTTGTGGTGTTCCTGGGGCAGATAATTGAGATGTAATTCCACCATGTGATAAGTATTTTATGAATTCCGCAGAAAGGTACTTACCACTACGATCAGATCGCAATGTTTTGATATATTTATCATGTCGTTTCTCCGTTTCCGTCTTAAATTCTTTGAATTTCTCAAAGCATTCAGACTTACGTTGCAACAGATAAATGTATCCATATTTTGAGTAATCATCTGTGAAAGTCAAAAAATACTCAAAACCACCTCTTACTTGTATATTAATAGGGCCACACAAATCAGAGTGAATTAATTCTAGCTTATCGCTGGCTCTATTTCCTTTTGAGGGAAAATGTCTCTTGGTCATTTTACCTTATAAACAGGATTCACATGTTGGTAGTTACTCCACTTTCAATGAACTCAAAGGTCCATCTGAGACCAATCTCGAAATCCTATTTAGATTTATATGACCTAGACGTAAGTGCCACAAATAAGTTTGACTCAATTCAGAAATACGTTTCCTTTTATGTGGCAGATTAATGTTGTTTAACTCTTTTGGTTGTTGTAGCACACGAGGAGATATATCAAGAATAAAAAGGTCATGTACTCTAGCAGCAGTGTAGATAAAACGTTTATTAAACTTAATAACAGCAGAGTTATTAGCAAAATAAATATTATAACCAGCATCCATTATTTTCGAAACCGAAATCAAATTCCTTCTAATAGAAGGTACATAGAGAACATCTTTTAAAACTAAAACTCTAATATCTCCTAAACGGACCTGGATCTGTGTCCCGACGATCTCGGAAGGTCTGCAGTAAAATATGGGACTTGGGCGTACGCCCGAAAATGAATTCCAAGGTCCCAAGCCTTAGAAATTAATTTTTGAAAGAAATTATTTTGCTGAAATATTAATGAAATAAAGAGAAGAATTAATGTTTGAAACCATTGGTATCGGGCCCGTATTTTGTTTCCGAAGCCCGGTACAGATTTGTTGTAGTATTTAAATGTTAACTGTAAAATTTGGTGAAAAATGGAATTATTTGACGTGATTTGGACGTCCGGTTGAGAAATAATGATCTTTAAGTGTTCTTGAGAAAAATGATGAGTTTTGATGTTTAATTCATAGTTTTACATGTTATTTTCATGATTTGATCGCACGAGCAAGTCTGTATGATATTTTTAGACTTACGTGCATGTCTGTTGTTTTGATGTTAAGTTATAATTGTGCTGCCGTAGCCTCGTCACTACTTCATCGAGGTTAGGCTCGACACTTACTCAGTATATGGGGTCGGTTGTACTGATACTACACTCTGCACTTCTTTGTGCAGATACATGTACCGGCCAACAGTACAAATTTTTAGTAGCGGCTATCCATTATCCGTAGATACGAGGTATATCTGCCGGCGTTCGCAGATCCCGAGAGTCTTCTCTTAGTTCGTAGAGACTGTTTTATATTTTTCCAAAACAGTTATATTATTTCTTTCAGCCCATTATTTGTAGTATTCTTTAGTAGTTCGTGAATTGTGACACCAGACCCTGGGGTAGTCTTTGAGTTATTTATATAATTAGTTCGTGGCTCAGTTTATTTAGTTGTTTATCATTTTATATTTGGAGTTATTCATTTGAAACCATTAGATTAAGTTTAATTTAAATTTATTTTATTATGTCTAAATGGATAATCAAAGGAAAAATGCTAATCGAACTCTAACATTGGCTTGCCTAGCAAGGGTGGTGTTAGGCGCCATCACGATCCCTAAGGTTGGGAATTTGGGTCGTGACAAGTTTGTATCAGAGCACTCAGGCTACGTGCCCCATTGCAGTTACAACTCAACTTACATGACCAGCTAGGGAAAAAGGGGTTGGAATGTCGAAGGTGGAGGTCAGACTCCTAGAGGTGGAGACCCAGCCTGTTGATATACTTTCTATGGTATGGCTGAGGTCTCTATATCAGATAGTGTCATTACAATTACAACTTCTGGTTATTATAAAGTGGCAATTTCCTTAACTTGATTCGGTTATGAGTATCTAAGAAAGTTCTCCTAGTATGCTCCACTCATGGGTGAGCTTCATAAACCTGAAATCTACTTATGTGAATACTTATATTGGGAGATTCTATGGAGTAGCTATGCCTATCATTACGTGTTGTAATTTGTTTAACTGAAAATATTTAAAAAAAGAAAATGGAATGTTTCGATTGGCACGATGTGCATATTACTTGTGATTCAAAACTGAGGGCGAGACCCTCGCATTTTAATATGATTTGGTATGTTTAAATCGGGCTACGAGCCACGGTGGAAGTTATATAAGGATGAGGTCCTTGTAATGAAAATTCTTGTGCTTAAATTCTCTCTTGTGAAATTAAAATTTGTACTATAGTACTAACAGGAGTCATGCTTGTTAGGTTTATTTGAAATTTTTTGTATAAAATTTATCTGTGCATAATTTGCCAAATCCGTGTTATGATTATTGAGCTTTAAACTACAAGGTAGGTGCCCGCCCAGGTGGCGTTAAATGAAACACATTAATTCAAGTAGATAATTATGAGCTCTTCATGCGTCGCATCTCGTTGTCACTATTGTGAAGGTTTGAAAGGAGATTATTGTTAACATGAAGTTAGTTGATGATTCTGTAATTGATTATGAGAAACTATTAAGATCATATTGAACCAAAAGGGTGTTCCATTTAAATGGTCGAACGAGTGTGAGGCGAGCTTTCAGAAGCTCAAGACAACCTTGACTTCAGAACCGGTGTTGGTGTTACCATCAGGTTCGGGTTTTTTCACGGTGTATTGTGATGCTTCCCGAGTTGTACTTGGAGCAGTATTGATGCAGGATAGCAGGGTGATTGCATATGCGTCTCGGCAGATGAAAGTCCATGAGAAAAATTATCCTGTTCATGACTTGGAATTGGCAACCATTGTTCATGCATTGAAAATTTGGAGGCACTATATTTATAGTGTGTCGTGTGAGGTTTTCACTGACCATCGCAGTCTCCAGTACTTATTTAGGTAAAAGGATCTAACTTTGAGGCTGCAGAGATGGTTAGAGTTACTAAAGGATTATGATGTCACCATATTATATCACCTAGGGAAGGCCAACGTGGTGGTCGATGCATTGAGTAGGAAGGCGGTGAGTATGGCCAGCCTTGCGTATATTCCAGTCGGTGAGAGACCGTTAGCTTCAGACATTCAGATATTGGCTAATCAGTTCATGAGGTTGGATATTTCGCCCAGCAGTGTTCTAGCTTGTACAGTCGCTCGGTCTTCTCTAATTGAGCGTGTCCGAGAGCGGCAGGATGATGACCCACATTTGATGGTCCTTAGGGACACAGTTCGGTGCGGTGGTGACAAGCAGGTTACAGTTGGAGATGATGGTGTTTTGAGGATGCAGGGTCGTATACGTGTGCCTAATGTTGATGGCCTTCGTGAGTTGATCCTTGAGGAGGCTCACAGTTCTAAATATTCCATACACCCAGGTGCATCCAAAATGTATGAGGACTTGAGACAACATTATTGGTGGAGAAGGGTGAAAAAGGACATTGTTGCGTATATGGCTCGTTGCTTAAATTGCAGCAAGTAAAATATGAGCATCAGAGACCTGGTGGTTTGCTACAGTAGATAGAGATTCCTGAGTGGAAGTGGGAGCGTATCACTATGGACTTTGTTGTTGGGCTCCCACGGACTCAGAGGAAGTACGATGCCGTTTGGGTTATTGTGGATAGGCTGACTAAATCAACACATTTCATTCCAGTGGCAAGTACTTATACTTCGGAGCGGTTGGCAGAGTTATATATTCGAGATATTGTTCGTCTTCACGGTGTTCCCGTGTCTATCATTTCTGATCGGGGTACACAGTTTACTTCGCACTTTTGGAGGGAAGTTCAACGTGAGTTGGGTACCCGAGTGGAGTTGAGCACATCATTTCACCCTCAGACTGGCGGGCAGTCCGAGCGTACCATTCAAATTTTGGAGGATATGCTCCGCGCTTGTGTTATTGACTTTGGAGGTTCGTGGGATCAGTTCTTGCCGTCAGCGGAGTTTACTTATAATAATATCTATCGGTCGATCATTCAAATGGCTCTTTATGAGGCATTATATGGTAGACGATGCAGATCGCCAGTTGGATGGTTTGAGCCGGGAGAGACTCGTTTACTGGGTATAGACTTAGTTCAGGAGGCCTTAGATAAGGTCAAGATTATTCAGGAGAGACTTCGTGCAGCTCAGTCTAGGCAAAAGAATTATGCCGATCGTAAGTGTAATGACCCGGTCGATCGTTACATAGAACCTGCATTATAATTACTGTTCGTGACTTGTCATAGGTTGGTTATACTGTTATCGATTTGTTAGAGTTGGTAGGCTTGAAATTGGAATGGTTGTAGTGAGAGTTTAGTCACTTCGTCTTTAAAAATAGCCTTGAAGTTGAAAAATTCAACTGAGAGTTGCTTATTGGTAAACGACCTCGGAATGCGGATTTTATGGCTCGGATAGAGTGTGTTCAAAATATTTTTGTGATGTCCGGTGTGGAATTAGGCTTGAAGTGGCAAAAGTTATTTTTGGTGATTTACGGTCGGCAGTGGAAAATAGGCTATCAGGGTCGGAATGGAATTCCAAAAGTTGGAACAGGTTCCTAATTTTATTTTTGATATGTCTGCAAAATTTCAGGTCAATCGAAGTTGTTTTTGATAGTTTCGGCATCGTTGGAGGATTTTAGAAATTTCAAAGTTCTTAGGCTTGAATTTGATGTGATTTTGGTGTTTTGATGTTATTTTTAGTGTATAGGGAGTGCAACTAAGTTTGGATGATGTTATGGGATATGTTGGTAAGTTTGGTTGGGCCTCGAGGGGCTCAGGATTGATTTCGGGTGGTTAACGGGCATTTTTTGACTTAAAGGAAGAGCTGGTTTTCTGGTTTTTGTGCAGTAGGGAATTGTGCATCGCGATCGCATGGAAAAGGCTGCGATCGCGTAGAACACTCTGAGGGACAGACAAAATTGTGCATCGCGATCGCGTGTATTGGAGTGCGATCGCGTAGGTTTGGAAGAAGGTGAAGTGCGATCGCGTAGGCTAGGTCGCGATCGCGTAGGGTCATGACAGGCGCGTGGGGGTGAGGTCAAAGGGTCTTCACGATCGTGTGCATCTGGTTGAGATCGTGTGAGGTTGAGCTACTGTGAACCGCGATCGCGTGGCTTTTTCCGCGATCACAGTGAAGAAATCACTGGGCAGTATATAATTAAAGCCTCCGCGACTTAAACCCTTTTTGTACGGACGAAGAGCTTTGGGGACGATTTTTGAAGAGGGAAATCGGTGTTCTTCATAGAGGTAAGTATTTTGATCATTAAGACTTGTTTATGGGTGATTATAGACCATAATCTCAGCACTTAATTCAAGAAAATCAGTAGAATAAGGTGGGTTTAGGGCTTGAAATTTTGAGACCTTTAGGGATTGATTTGAGGGGTCAAACGAACTCCAATTTTAGCGTTCTTTATATGTATGGACTCGTGAGATGATGAAGAACAGTTTTGTATAATATTTTCTGAGTTCCGAGACGCGGGTCCGGGGGTCGGGTTTGGACTTATTTCGGATTTTGAGCAAAAATTGGTACTTTTCATATGGAATTCATTCCTTAAGCATAATTTGATGATAAAAATCTGAACTTGGTAGATTTGGAGCACCCAGAGACCGGATTTAGAGGCAAAGGCACTACGGAATAGTATTTTAGCCGGTTTTGAGGTAAGTAACGCTTCCAAACTTAGTTCTGAGGGTTCGAAACCCCGAGCTACATGATTTATGACTATTGTTGAGGTGATGCACGTGCCAAGTGACGGGCGTGTGGGCGTGCACCGAGTAAATGTGGCCTGGATTATCCCATGGCACCGCTTAGTGATTATTCCATGATGATAAATGTGCTTCTATTAATGTGGTAATTGTGAACATGTTAGAAATCATGTTAAGTATAAATGCTAGGCTTCACGCCGAAAATGCTGAGACCCGAGTGGTCGTATATTACTGTCTCATTTTGTGATTATTTGATTTCATATACTCAGTCCCGTTATAGCATATCACTTCATATCTCAGTCTCAGTATTGTTAATTATATGCATACTTATCATTGTTTCGGGCTGATGGATGCATCTGTGATCCATGTGAGTGAGACTGAAGAGTAATGACTGAGTGAGGCCGAGAGCCTGTTATTGAGACAATTATGAGATTGGACTGCACACCACAACGATATTAAATCATGCCTTCGTTGTCTTGATATGGCGCTTGGGCCACTAAGGCCCCTCCGGAGTCTTTACACCCCTAGTGAGCGCATTGATGTGAGGGATGGATCTTCCCTGGACATGGATCTTGTCCGAAGTGGATGTTATGTGAGGGATGGATCGTCCCTAGGCATGGATCTTGTCCGAGTGTTTATTCCGGAGATGGACTTTCTCCGTGGGGCTGGATTGGCTTTTTTCCTCAGTACGGAGTGACTACGGTCACCGGTGTTTATGCAAATTCCGGGATGGAACTTCCCTGGGCATGAGAGCCATATATAGTACTGAGTGGACTTCTGTGAGAGAGCTTGAGCACTCTGTGCATATCCACACTGGTATCTGCGCAGATCTTTGCTGAGGAGACTTAAGGTAACCTGCTGCTGCGTTCACAGGCTTCAAAGTCACCTTCCTGTTTTATATTTAGTTTTTCAAATATTGTTTTAAACTTCAGATTCTTAGTATTATCAATAAATTCGTTTAAAAATTGTATTTTTACTGGAAATTGAATTTAGCTTAGTTAAAAAGGGAGGCTTGCCTGGTTCCACGACAGGCGCCATCACGACTCCGAAATTGGGTCATGACAAGATGGTATCAGAGCGCTAGGTTAAATAGGTCTCACCAGTCATGAGCAGGTTTAGTAGAGTCTTGCGGATCGGTACAGAGATATCTGTACTTATTTTCGAGAGGCTACAAAACCCTTAGGAAGAATACCACATTATTGAATTCTGTCGTGCCACTTTGTTGAATTCTCGAACTAAACTTCTGTTGTTTTAATTCTCCCACAGATGGTGAGGACTCGTGCTACTGATCGTGGTAATCAAACACCAGCAGGACCAGCTAGAGGTCGAGGCCATGGCAGAGGGAGGGGTGCAGCCCGCTCAGCATCCAGGGCAGTACCTATGGACCTTCCCACTGCTCAAGATCAGGTCCCCGTAGTTGAGGTCCTAGCGGGAGAGGCTCAGGCACCAGCAATGCCCATTGTGATTCCGGGTCTTCAGGAGACCCTAGCCCAGATTTTGACCGTGTGCACCAGCCTGGCACAGGACGTCGCCGTGTCTACTACTACTGCTACTTATCAGGTCGAGGGAGGCACTCAGACTCCAGCTTCCCGGACACCTGAGCAAGTTACTCAGGGGCTTCAGACACCTGGGACAGTTCCAGTCCAGCCGGTTGCCCAGTCCAAGATTTTGTGGTCCCAACTTTGGCAGATGACGAGCAACGCAGGTTAGAGAGGTTTAGTAGACTCCAGCCTCCGATTTTTAGTGGTACTGAGGGCGAGGACGCCCAAGGCTTTTTGGACAAGTGTCAGAGGATCCTTCGCACAACAGGAATACTGGAGGCTAGTGGGGTCCCATTTACTACCTTCCAGTTCGCAGGAGATGCACTCGCTTGGTGGGAGGCCTATAAGAGGCATAGACCTGCTGATGCAGCACCCCTTACCTGGTGTCAGTTCTCCATTCTATTCCTGGAGGAGTATATACCACATTCCTGCAGGGAGGAGCTGCGCAGGGAGTTCGAACAGTTGCGCCAGGAGGACATGACGGTGATGCAGTATGAGATGAGGTTCTCCGAATTGGCCCATCATGCTATTTGGTTAGTTCCCACGGATAGGGAGAGAATCAACAGGTTCGTTGATGGCCTCACTTATCAGCTTTAGATTTTTCTGACCAGGGAGAGGGTATCTGGCGTTTCTTTTGAGGAGGTAGTTGACATTTCCAGGGGGATTGAGTCGGTTCGCCGCCAGGAGCGGATCGAGAGAGAGGCCAAGAGGTCTCGAGGATCTGGGAGTTTTGGTGGGGTTCCTTCAGGGGGGAAGCCTCAGCCCGGCGGGGGCCGTCCATTCAGGCAAGCTCAGACAGGTTGCTCAGGTTATCGTGGTGGATAAGTTGGTCACGATCCTCATAGTTCGCATCAGGTGCAACCATCTTTCAGTGTCCTCCCAGCTCAGATTCGTCTTGGGCACCATCGGTTCAGAGTTCATCTATGCCTGGTTCTTCCAGTGGTTACCCTGGTGCTAGGGGTTCCCTTCAGTCCCCAGTGCCATTCTCCGAGAGAGGTTGCTTTGAGTGTGGAGATGTGGGCCATATTAAGAGGTTTTGCCCTCGTCTTGTGAGAGGCACTTATCAGCAGAGGAGTCAGCCCGCGGTTTCAGAATCAGTAGCTGCACCACCCACGCAGGCAGCTAGAGGTAGGGGTCAGGCAGGTAGGGGTCGCCCAAGAGGGGGAGGTTGATCTGGTGGTGATCAGGCCCGATTTTATGCATTCTCAGCCAGACCGGATGAGATGGCTTCTGATTCCGCAATCCCAGGTATTGTTTCAGTCTGTCATGAGAAGCTTAAGTTTTTAATTGATTCCGGTTTTACACATTCACATGTTCATCATAATTTAGCCCATTCTCTGGATACGCCCCATGAATCTTTTGTTACATCTGTTTATGTGCTCACCCTTGTGGGTTATGTTGTTGTTACGGACCGCGTGTGTCAGTTGTTTTTGGTACCTATTGGGGGTCTGGAGACCCGGGTGTGTGCATGGTAAGGTTATTCAGCGGTTGATGGCTTTTGGAACAATCCTTGGCACGTTCGAGGACTAACATTTGTTTAAGAGGGGGAGAATGTAATGACTCGGTTGATCGTTACGTAGAACCTGCATTATAATTACTGTTCTTGACTTGTCATAGGTTGGTTATACTATTATCGATTTGTTAGAGTTGGTAGGCTTGAAATCGGAATGGTTGTAGTGAGAGTTTAGTCGCTTAGTCTTTAAAAATAACCTTGAAGTTGAAAAAGTCAACTGAGAGTTGACTTATTGGTAAACGACCTCAGAATACGGATTTTATGGCTCGGATAGCTTCGGTAGGTGATTTGGGACTTAGGAGTGTGTTCAAAATATTTTTGTGATGTTCGGTGTGGAATTAGGCTTGAAGTGGCAAAAGTTAGTTTTTGGTGATTTCCGATCGGCAGTGGAAAATAGGCTATTAGGGTCGGAATGGAATTCTGGAAGTTGGAACAGGTTCGTCATGTCATTTTTGATATGTCTACTAAATTTCAGGTCAATCGGAGTTGTTTTGGATAGTTTCGGCATCGTCAGAGGATTTTAGAAATTTCAAAGTTCTTAGGCTTGAATTTGATGTGATTTTGGTGTTTTGATGTTATTTTTAGTGTTTAGGGAGTGCAACTAAGTTTGAATGATGTTATGGGATATGTTGGTAAGTTTGGTTGGGGTCCCGAGGGGCTCGGGATTGATTTCAGGTGGTTAACGGGCATTTTTAGACTTAAAGGAAGAGCTGGTTTTCTGGTTTTTGTGCAGCAGGGAATTGTGCATCGCGATCGCATGGCAAATGCTACGATAGAGAATAACACTTTGAGGTCCAGGAAAAATTGTGCATTGCGATCGCGTAGGTTTGGAAGAAGGTGAAGTGCGATCGCGTAGGCTAGGTCGTGATCGCGTAGGGTCATGACAGGCGCGTGGGGGTAAGGTCAAAGGGTCTTCGCGATCGTGTGCATCCGGTAGCGATCGCGCGAGGTTGAGCTGATGTGAACCGTGATTGCGTGTCTTTTGCCGTGATCGCAGTGAAGAAATCAGTGGGCAGTATACAATTAAATCCTCCGCGACTTAAACCCTTTCTACACCATTTTTGTACGGACAGAGAGCTTTGGGGGTGATTTTTGAAGAGGAAAATCGGTGTTCTTCATAGAGGTAAGTATTTTGATCATTAAAACTCGTTTATGGGTGATTATAGACCATAATCTCAGCACTTACTTCATGAAAATCAGTAGAATAAGGTGTGTTTAGGGCTTGAGATTTTGAGACCTTTAGGGATTGATTTGAAGGGTCAAACAAACTCCGATTTTAGCGTTCTTTATATGTACGGACTCGTCAGATGATGAAGACAAGTTTTGTATAAAAATTTCTGAGTTTCGAGATGCAGGCCCGGGGGTCGGGTTTTGACTAATTTCGGGTTTTGAGCAAAAATTGGTACTTTTCAATTGGAATTCATTCCTTAAGCATAATTTAATAATAAAAATGTGAACTTGGTAGATTTGGAGCACTCAGAGGCCGGATTTAGTGGCAAAAGCACTGCGGAATAGTATTTTAGCCGATTTTGAGGTAAGTAACACTTCCAAACTTGGTTCTGAGGGTTCGAAACCCCGAGCTACATGATTTATGACTATTGTTGAGGTGACGCACATGCCAAGTGGTGGGCGTGAGGAAGTGCCCCGAGTAATTGTGTCCTGGCTTATCCCATGGCACCGCTTAGTGATTATTCCATGATGATATATGTGTTTGCATTAATGTAATAATTGTGAACATGTTAGAAATAATGCTAAGCATAAATACTAGGCTTCACGCCGAAAATGCTGAGACCAGAGTGGTCGTATATTACTGTCTCATTTTGTGATTGTTTGATTTCATATAATCAGTCCCGTTATAGCATATCACTTCATATCTCAGTCTCAATATTGTTAATTATATGCATACTTATCATTGTTTCGGGCTGATGGATGCATCTGTGATCCATGTGAGTGAGACCGAAGAGTAATGACTGAGTGAGGCCGAGAGCCTGTTATTGAGATAGTTATGAGATTGGACTGCACACCGCAACGATATTAAATCATGCCTTCGTTGGCTTGATATGGCGCTTGGGCCACTAGGGCCCCTCCGGGGTCTTTACACCCCCAGTGAGCGCATTGATGTGAGGGATGGATCTTCCCTGGACATGGATCTTGTCTGAAGTGGATGTTATGTGAGGGATGGATCCTCCCTGGGCATGGATCTTTTCCGAGTGTTGTATTCCGGAGATGGACTTTCTCCGTGGGGCTGGATTGGCCTTTTTCCTCAGTACGGAGTGACTACGGTTACCGGTGTTTATGCAAATTCCGGGATGGAACTTACTGGACCTGAGAGCCATATATAGTACTGAGTGGACTTCTGTGGGAGAGCTGTGAGCACTTTGTGCATATCCACACTGGTAGCTGCGTAGATCGTTGCTGAGGAGACTTAAGGTAACCTGCTGTTGCGTTCCCAGGATTCAGAGTCACCTTCCTGTTTTATTTCTATTCAACCGTACTTACTTGTTTAAATTTGGGTCGTGACAGTGGAGGACCACACTCGTGGCAAAATTGTTTAAATTCTCCCGGGGGTGGATTGTGCGCACAATCTCAAACCCATGAGTGGAGTATTTGTGATAGGTTTTGTTTCCAAAATGGTCATTGGTATGATTGTGGTTATTTTTCTGTCCCTTCCCCAAGCCCCCGCTATGATGATTCTACTTCTTGTGATAAAAATTTTAGGGATGAGGAAGTGGAAGAAATGGAGCATGGCCGAAATGGAGAGTTCAACCTCAAATGCCTACTTGAAGGGGGAAACAAAGAGCAAAATGCTTTGGAAGAGATCTTGGAGAATAGTCTCCAAAATGACTTGGCACTTGAAAGGTTGCAATCACAAATGGATGAAATGATTGAAGCCTTAAGGGTTCAAAAAGCCTCGGAGGTGAGTGATAGCCAAGAAACCAAATCATCCCGGCAAGGGAATCAACTATAACCAATCTCACTTAGACAATTAGCTTCACCGAAATAAACTTAGTTTGAACAATGCTCAGTAAATAGGCAGCATATGAAGGAAGACATAACATAACGGTAGGAAAAACAAAGTCTTCATTTAAGTCAATTAAGATCCTATAAGAAACAAGGAATGCTAGGCAAGTACTTCTAACTTGAACCGGAGGAGATGAGACTAGAAATTAGGAATTCAGATATAACAAGTTCAATTCATATACAGGGAACCTAAGGACCAAAAATCCCTAAAGGGCAATCTATTTGAAAATAAGTTCGAGTACACACTACCTCGCGTACGCGGACTACAATCAACATAGAAGACTCAATCCTAAGGGGTGGTTCCCCCACACAAGGTTAGGCTGGCCCAAATCTAGACAATTCGATTGCATAGAGTAAATATCATCACAAGGAAACAAAATAATTAATAAGTCCGAAGCTAATACGTGAAATTAGGAAATTCGCCCAAAATGTTCCCCCAGCCCACGTCTCGGAATCTGGTAAAAAATATATTTTCGGGACACCCATTCATGCACGAGTCTAAACATATGAGAATCTCTCAAATCGTAGGTCAAAAACCCAATCAAAACTCAATAATTTGGTCTATGAAGTTCATCCCATTTTCCCATTTTGTACCCAAAATTTTCGAAATTAAACGTTGGATTTAAGATTGGAATCATGGAAATTGATCTATAATGGATGGAAATCACTTACCCAAGTTACCCAGGTGCAAAAGCCTCCAAAAATCGCCTCTCCCGAGCTCCCCAATTCGAAAATGGTGAAAATAACATAAACCCTAGGATCTGATATAATTGCCCAGCAATTTCGCACCTGCGCCCTTGGGACCGCCCCTGCGGAAATACCATCGCAGGTGCGAAAACCCACTGAAAAGCCTGGGGTCGCACCTGCGGTCAAATGGCTGCACCCGCGGCTCCGTATCTGCGGAAAACACACCGCACCTGCCTGCGAGGATTAGGGGATTGGGCTAAGTCCGCACCTGCGGAAGGTCCATCGCAGGTGCGAGACACCAGAACCAGCAATGGTTCAACTGTCTCTCAAGTGCTAATAGCACCCGATGAGCATCCTAAACGTACCCGAGGCCCCCGGGACCCCGTCCAACCACACACACAAGTCATATAACCTAACACGGACTCGCTCGAGGTTTCAAACCACATAAAACAGCACTAACACGATGAATTAAACTAAAAGTCCATCAAAATTCTTCAAACTTCTATAAACATTAAGTTTTGAATTTAGGGTCCGAATCACGTCAAACTAAGTCCGTTTCTTACCATAATACGGGCCCGATATCAGAGGTTTCACCTCAAATTTCATTTTCAAAAACCTTTATATTTTTCAGAAAACAATTTTCTTTAAAAATTCATTTCTCGGACTTGGGACCTCAGAATTCGATTCCGGGCATACGCCCAAGTTCCATATTTTTCTACGGACCCTCCGGGAATGTCAAATCATGGGTCCGGGTCTGTTTACTAAATACATTGATTGAAGTCAACTTTATTTAAATTTCTAATACAAAATTATCATTTTTATCAGTTTTTTTTTCACATAAAGGCTTCCCGGCTGCACGCCCAGGCTAAACACGCAAACGAGGCAAGATAGAAGGAGGTTTTCACGACCTCGGAACACAGAATTAGATAGAATATATGGGATGACCCTTTTAGGTCATCACATCCACAATAAGGACAAGGGTCATCAAATTATGAACAACTACCATCCGACCAATTTTCATTATATGATGCCATATTTTTTTTTCTTTCTTTTCAAAAATTAAAAAAAAAAAACAAGGAACAAACAAGAAAAATAGACCAAGGTAGGAAAAATAATTACACAAATATTCACAAGTTTGGACAAAAGCACTTACGCTTATTTCTCAAGCAACCTAAATTATGCCAAATTGCTCCCCGACAATGGCGCCAAAATTTGATACGCTCAAATTACACTTTAAAATAGTGTAAGTGGTCGATTGTCAAATATAATAACCCAACTAGGTTGGGGTCGAATCCCTCAGAGAACAATATGTAGGCGATTAGGAATGTAAGAGAATTATCACTTATCGTGCAATGCCAAACACTTAGAATTTGGTTTAGAAAATATTTATACCTAAATGCAAAAATGTAAACTAACCTAGAAAGCAAGTAAAATAATCAATGGATACAAGTATGGATGCATCGGGAATTACACTCAAGTAACGATCCAATGTATTTCACGATTTCACAAATATGAGCGAGTTTATGTTAATTAGCCACGAATAATAATTCTTAATTAGTTTCTTCCGAAGACTAACAAGACTTCCTAATTGAATTATTCCTAACCCAATTAAGAGATTAAGCACACCCGGATATGGCTACAAGTAGTTCAATCGTATTCCTAAGTAGAATCTATAAAATGAGGGTTAAAGACTTAGAGCCTAAAGTTCTTGTTAATTAATCTTTCACTACCCCAATTATCTTTCCCAAAATTAATTCGGAGTTCATGGGTGAGTCCTAGGGTTAGCTATTCCCTTTGGAAACCTTAAAGCACAACAAGGTATTTAATCCATACTTTAAACGTGAATATTTCCATAAACAAGATTGAATATTGGAAATAAATACTACACACTTAATTATTCAATACAAAACAAGGAAATGAAGAAATAAACATAAATGGGTAAGAAATCCTTAACCACAAGCTTCAAATCTTCAAAACCCAAGTGTGTGTGCAAACTCTAGCTTCCAAAACTTGTTTTTCTCCAGTGATCTATTGAAAATAAGCTAAAAGATGCCAAAGATTATGCTAGGTCGTGTATTAAATGGCTTTGGGGTCAAAATCATGAAATGCTAAAACTACCCAGATTTCGCCCAGTTTTAATGCATCGCGATCGCGTAAGCCTGATTGTGATCGCGTAGAGTAATGATGGATACTAATGAGATCGCAGAGGGATTTCTGTGTTCGCGTAGAACATTTCATGAGCATTGGCTAAATTTCCTCATCGCATTCGCAGAAGCATCAATGCAATCGCGATGATCATTTTCATAGACCTACGCGATTGTGGTCCTATGTTTGCGATCGCGAAGAGTATCTTGTAGCAATCATTTTTCACCATTTTTGCACATTTTGACTCGGTTTCTACCGTTTCTTCTCCAAATCATATTATACCTGAAATATGCCAATAAACCTTAGAAAAAGCTTTAGTTTTTCAACAAAATCATGCTAAAGCCTAAGTATTAGGAGAAGATAAGTTGGTAAAATACCAACTTATCAAACCTTAAAACTTAAACTATTGCTTGTCCTCAAGCAATTCAAAAACTAAGAATATCCTTCAACAAAGTCATCGCTTAAACTCGATGGCATACCACATATCATTTCAAGTAAAAAAGGATCAACTTAAGCACAATATTGTGACTTCGGTTGGTACCAACAATTAATCTAAGGCATATGAATCGCCAACTTTTCACGCATTTTATTTCAATTCAATTGCTCAAACACCATGTTAATCAAAGTAGCAACTAAGTCATGACACTAAAGATTCAAAATTTGCCTCTCTATCACAGTTGTCTTCCCTCGCTCATTCCTCCCAATTGAAAATGGGATTAAATTCACAACTCGAATGTCATGTGACCTCACACTTTAAGAGAGAATCCCAAACTCATAAATTGCCATTAAAATCAATGGGATGTCAAATGGAAAGAATCAACTCTCTCTCTCTCTCTCAAAGATATTCAAATGCACAAAAGTAGTACCATAGACTTGCCCTTCATGTATTTCTCCACTAATGTGGACATACTTGGTTCAAAATCAATTAGGACTTAAAGGGTTGTAATTTTGGTTTTTGGTTAAGGGAGGGAAAAATTTGGTACGATTGACTCAAAACCTCTCTAAGCACTACACCTTTTCAACAATCAAAATCCACTTCCTTCAAGAACTTTTCCACCCTTTATTCTCTTTTTTTTTAATAATTTTTTATATCACCTAATCTTCCATTTATTCACAATTCCCTTTTTTTGTTTTGTTGTTATATATAATTTTTTTTTATAACACTTCTCACTTCTTGAGAAACCTCCACATCACAACTTTTCCAACCTCCATCCCCAAACTTAGGCTTTTACCCTATATACATACTTTTAAATTACTTAGGGAGGTATGGTTCCACAATAAAATCAATAATATGATAGCTTGTAACATGGTTGCCAAAGAAAAAGTTAAAAGGTTCAAAAGGATTGACTACGGAAAATATTCACGGGTAGAAAATTTAGGCACAATAATGGTCCAAGGAAGGCCTAATATCATTTTTCAAACCAAGTTAGTCTAGGATTTCGCCTTGAAGCACATTCCGGGCAAGTTCTAGACTACAAATGATGCAAAAGAACATCACAATTAAAGCTCACCACACATGGCACATGAAACTCAAGTGGAATACAAATCCAAAATCCAATTGAAACCAATGAATCTCAAGGAAGTCACATGTAGCCTAAGAAGATATTTAGTGCATCAAAGAGCCAAAATTGGAATCTAAAAGTCACAACAAGGAACATTAATTTAATCATTCATTTTTATTATATTTTTTTTCTTCTATTTTAAAGATCTAAAACCTCATATGCGAAAGTTTAAATTATGTTGGTACCAAACAAGTCACACGTTGGCTTATGGACACAAGATTACACCCCAAAAATCAATTTATTCACAACTAGCTACTACACTAACTAAAAAAAGATATATATTTACTTTCTAAAAATAAAGAAAAACTAAACAAGACTAATCCCTTAAGAAAGTTGTCACGCCATCCATCATAGGGAAAAGTCACCCGGTTCAATACAAATAAATTCCTTGGAAAAGAACCACGGTAGAAAGAAAAACCAAGGAGTTTTATTAATACTACTTTACAAAATAAAAACCAACATAAACACAAATAAAAACAAGTAAAATAAAAGCCAACAAGAAAATGCTAATTTTGAAATATTACTAATAAACTAATAATGCCAACCAATCTACACAAGTTCACAACCAACAAAAATAAAATTCATGTTCCACATCCATTCATCATATATGAGCCACCCCCAACCGAAAGTGTTGCATTGTCCCCAATGAAACTATACAAAGAAAGCCAAAATGAAAGAGGTTCTCCCTAAATGGCATCACTCGGAGCTGGAGGTACTGGGGACTGAAAGCTCCAAGTCATCATCGTCATCCTCGTCTGGTCCACAAAACTTCCTCAAGGTGTTCATGATCTTTGTCAGGAATTTACTTTTCTTCTTTTCATGCTCTCTTTGCTTCCGCTGCCTCCGCTCAATCTTCCCCAACTTTTATTTGATGGCTTGTTTCTCCTTAGCAAGGTCGACTAAAGTCAGAACCTTTCCTTGGCCAGCTGGACCTGCAGATGTGCCCTCTCTGGATGGTCCAGAAGGAAGACCAGCTACAAGCTGGCGTACCTGCGTCTCCATGCCATAAACCTGACGAGAGATATACTTGAGAATGAGAGGTCCCTGCTCAAGTGGTGTGATATCTGTGCAAGTACCAGTGGCATCTGCAGGAGCATCAGGTGTCTCGGTGATAGTATCAGTGAACTGTCCAACAGAGGGAGATGCCACATCAAATCTTCCTTTTCTTCTGTGCATTCCATGTTCCTTTTCTCAGCAGTGGGTGGATGAGCTTCTCTGGGTTCTTTTCCTTTTCTATAGGCCTTTACACCACCCATGCATCATAGCATAATTGGGTGATCAGGGATGGGAAGAATAAGCTCTTGGTCCTTTCTGTAATAACCTCTGCTATCTCATTAACAATAAGTTGTCCTACGTTCACCGGTATGCCCTCCATGATAACACAGATCACTCTTGCCTTCTCAAGTGTCACCTCTGTCTCATTTTGTGAAGGCATGTTCGAGCACAGATAATGGAGAGCCAAGTCTTGGCCTCTGTAGTGATTCTGAAGACTCGATCCTAGAGTGATTTTTTATCCAGTTTGGCACCTTTCCACCGTGCAAATGATCTACAAACCACTGGGTACCCAACTCTTGAGCTCGATCCCTGTACACATGGTTGTTAGCATTGCGGAGATTGTAATGTGTATTGATCAGCTCTGGACTAAAACGGACTTGTTTGCCTTTGACCGTAGCCACCATCTCATCATTGAAGTCCGTATCTACAACATTTGTATAAAACTCTCTGATTACTTCATGATTGGCTGGCCTTGGCTATTCCGCAAAGCAAATCTATCCACTCGATATTAATCTCCCATGGAACTCGGGCCATCGGCTTTCTAGATCCGTCAAGAGGATGCCCCTTTCCCTAATCATGCTTTTGGAAAGTTGATTGTCATATCGTTGAGAGCATCTTAAGGATGAGAATGTGTCAGCATCAAAATATTTCTCTGCGGCATCTTGTTCGACGGGTACTTGAACATTTTCACTTGGTGCCGAATCCATTTTAGAGATCAAAGTGCCTACAAGAAGAGTATACATGTCAAATAACTATATGGGCACTTAAAGCATTGCATTTAGAGGCATTTAGGCCAAAGAAACATGTTAAAAAGCTTTTGGATCAAAAATGGTGAAGACACTGTTTTGCTGCCTGGGCACTCAATGAACCTCGATCGCAGAGAACGTCATGCGATCGTAAAGAACAAAAAAACTTTTCACAGCTGATAAAGCTACACGATCGTAGAAGGTTCTACGCGATAGCGGAATTAAGCATCACGATCGCGAGGGTCATTTTCCTTGCCCAGTACCAGTTTTCTTGGGCATTTAATCGAAAAAATGGTGTGTTTCATTTTACTCAACAAATTCAGACCACCATACCATTAACATTTACCCCAAACTTACACAGATCTTCACTCTTACTCTCAACCAAACTCTCATAGCAATTAAGCACACAAAGAACCCACAATATCCTTTGACAAAGTAAACACAATTTCAAGCCCTAAAATTAGAAAATAGAGCTGCCCTTCCACTAATTCACCATAATAATTGGAAACAAAACTGAGCATTAAGGGAGAAATTGACATATCTTGATGATAATGAATGAGTGATGCAATGGAATTTAAGCAAGAGTGATTTGGGACAGTTTTAGGGGTTAGGGGAGCAGGAGAGTACTTGTTCTTTGTTTGAGTGAAAGTGAGCGTGTGTAATTTCCTTCCAGTGTTTTGAACTTAGAACTTACCTGTTGATCGCGATCACGAATAGTGTACTGCGATCGCAGTAAGAAATTTTTCCACAAGGCCGCGTTCGCGACCCGTTTTCAGCGATCGTGTATGGTTAGAGAGTTTTCACTCTCTGCGATCGCGTTCCGTTATCTGCGATCGCAGTGCTTTGCATTTTTCTGCAATTTTTTGCAGCTACTGGTTTGGACTGCCCGGACCATGCAACCTGCTCAAATCAACTCCAAAAATTGTGAAACGTGGCAGATTAGTTCAAAATAATATACTAAACTATTCTTAAAAAGAAAATTTCAAAAATGACCAAGAATTTTGAAATTAATGGGTTGCCTCCCACCAAGCGCCGCATTTAACGTCGTGGAACGACGCAAGTAAACTTTACCACTTTTCGTGCCACTTGGACGATATGAACTGGGCACCTAGCTTGGAATCAAGCTTGTGACCAAGAGCGGTGGGGGTGGTAAGTAGATGACCAAGCCAAGCATTAAATTCTTCATTTTGCACTTACTTGGGTTTCATGTGAGGAATGCCATTTTGCCTTCTTGTCTTTTCAAATTGTAAAATGTATTGCCTTAGTCTTTCCTCCTCGAAATCCTTCATTGACTCGTGTGGTTCAACTCCTGTCTCACCACACAATTCCAATATTGAAAAATGCTTGGAATGTGACTTCAAGCCTTCAACTTGCAATTTTTTCCGGATTTTGACATCCTCTTTTTCCCCCGGACTAGAGTCAATATCAATAAGATTTTCAATCACCCCGGTTGAATCTAATTCAATATTTGTCTTGGCATCACTAATACTCATGGAGTCGATTGGCGGATGTTCAATTCTTGATTCCTCCAAGTAAAACTCACTTTCTTCCTCGGAGTTGGACTCTTCTTGGCTTCCTTCCGCACTTTCAATTTGAGAGGCATAATGATCCTCCATTAATGATTTCATTTGATCCTCCAAAGTGCGGATGTGCTCATTATTTTGAGTCACTTCATGTTTCAAGTCCTCGAGTGCGAAGTTGTGCTTCTCCTCATTTTCAAGAATAGCCTCTAACATGAGCATTATCCTTTCATTTTGAGCATTTGAGAGTTCTTCTTGGTTTGATCAAATGCCAAGGAAGGATTGTCAATTTCAATCTCCAAGGAAGATTCTTGGCTATCACTCACCTCCGAGGCTTTTTGAACCCTTAAGGCTTCAATCATTTTATACATTTGTGAGTGCAACCTTTCAAGTGCCAAATCATTTTGGAGACTATTCTCCAAGAGCTCTTCCAAAGCATTTTGCTCTTTGTTTCCCCTTTCAAGTAGGAATTCTAACATGAGCTTGAACTCTCCATTTCGGCCATGCTCCATTTCTTCCACTTCCTCATCCCTAAAATTTTCATCACAAGAAGTAGAATCATCATAGCGGGAGCTTGGGGAAGGGACAGACAAATAACCAAAATCATACTAATGATCATTTTGGCAACCACACCTATCACAAATACTCCACTCATGGGTTTGAGATTGTGTGCACAATCCACCCCCGTGATAATTTAAATAATTTTTCCACGAGTGTGGTCCTCCACAATAAGGACAAGGGTCATCAAAGTATGAACAACTACCATCCGAGCAATTTTCATTATATGATGCCATATTTTTTTTCTTTCTTTTCAAAAATTTTTAAAAAAATAAACAAGGAACAAACAAGAAAAATAGACCAAGGTAAGAAAAATAATTACACAAATATTCACAAGTTTGGACCAAAGGACTTACGCTTATTTCTCAAAAAACCTAAATTACGCCGAATTGCTCCCCGGCAGCGGCGCCAAAATTTGATACGCTCAAATTACACTTTAAAATAGTGTAAGCGGTCGGTTGTCAAATATAATAACCCAACTAGGTTGGGGTCGAATCCCACAGAGAATAATATGTAGGCGATTAGGAATGTAAGAGAATTATCACTTATCGTGCAATGCCAAACACTTAGAATTTGGTTTAGATAATATTTATACCTAAATGCGAAAATGTAAACTAACCTAGAAAGCAAGTAAAACAATCAATGGCTACAAGTACGGATGCATCGGGAATTACACTCAAGTAACGATCCACTGTATTTCACGATTGTACAAATATGAGCGAGTTTATGTTAATTAGCCACGGATAATAATTCTTAATTAGCTTCTTTCGAAAACTAACAAGACTTCTTAATTGAATTATTCCTAACCCAATTAAGAGATTAAGCACACCCGTATATGGCTACAAGTAGTTCAATCGTATTCCTAGGTAGAATCTATAAAATGAGGGTTAAAGACTTAGAGCCTAAAGTTCTTGTTAATTAATCTTTCCTTACCCCAAATTATCTTTCCCAAAATTAATTCGGAGTTAATTGGAGAGTCCTAGGGTTAGCTAATCCTTTTGGAAACATTAAATAACAAGAATAATTAAAGAAACAATAACTCATTTCATAAAAGATGAAAAATCATTCAATACATAAGCACAACAAGGTATTTAATCCACACTTTAAACATGAATATTTCCATACACAAGATTGAATGTTGGAAATAAATACTGCACACTTAAATATTTAATACAAAGCAAGAAAATGAAGAAATAAACATAAATGGGTAAGAAATCCTTAACCACAAGCTTCAAATCTTCAAAAACAAAGTGTGTGTGCAAACCCTAGCTTCCAAAACTTGTTCTTCTCTAGTGTATCTACTGAAAATAAGCCAAAAGATGCCAAAGATTCTGCTAGGTCGTGTATTAAATGGCTTTGGGGTCAAAATCATAAAATGCCAAAACTGCCTAGATTTCGCCTAGTTTTAATGCATCGTGATCGCGTAAGCCTGATTGCGATCTCGTAGAGTAATGATGGAGACCATTGCGATCGTAGAGGGATTTTTGCGTTCGCGTAGAACATTTCATGGGAAGTGGCCAAATTTCCTCATTGCGTTCGCAGAAGAACCAATACGATCGCGATGATCATTTTCATAGACTTACGCGATCGTGGTCCTATGTTTGCAATCACGAAGAGTATCTGGTAGCATTCATTTTTCACCATTTTTGCACATTTGACTCGGTTTCTTCCGTTTCTTCTCCAAATCATATTATACCTGAAATATGCAAATAAACCTCAGAAAAACTTTAATTTTTCAACAAAATCATGCAAAAGCCTAAGTATTAGGAGAGGATAAGTTGGTAAAATACCAACTTATCAGACATAACCCTTTTTATTCATAATTTTTGAACTAAACAGCTCTAAGGACAATTTTCTTCATGAAAGTTCATCCCCAAGTTGTTGGTAATCAATTCTAAACTTTACTCTTTCAATTACCCAATGTTTTTCATCACATTTAAATCAAAAACTAAGAATTTTCATGGTAAAAATTGAGAGTTTGGGTAGAATTAGGGAATTTTATAAAAATTGAATCTTAACCTCGAATTGAGGTTGGATTTCGAAGCTAATTGTATATTCGGGATCGTGGGTGAATGGGTAAACGTAATTTGGTCTGAACCCCGAGTTTGGACCAAGCGAGCCCGGGGTCGGGTTTTAACTTTTTAAAGAAACTTAGGAAAAATTATAATTTCCAGTAAAGTTAGTTCCTTTAGTATTAATTAATGATATTAAGTTAATTATGGTTAGATTCGAGTGTATTGGAGGTGAGTTCAAGAGGAAAAGCTATAATTGATTAGTGGTGGCCTCCGAAATTGAGATAGGTGCTTGGTTTAACCTTGACTTGAGGGAATAGGAATCCCCAACTTAATTGTTATGTGAAATTGCATGGGTGTGGTGTATAGGTGAGGTGAAGAGTATCTATGCACCACCAAATTGTCTTCTTACTTGATCCCTTCCCCGTTTTCAAATTTAATTGCTCATGTTTTAATTGTTTCATGTCCATTGTTGTTTCTATGATTATTTGGCTTGTTAATTTATTGTTAAGTCTGGTTGCAATTATTTTTGAAAAGAAGTATTAGTGTTTTCCTTGGTTTTATTGTGGTACATCAAGATTGAGCGGATTGGCATTATTTTACAAGATATATATGTATTCCTGATGGTTCCATTTTTGTGATAAGGTTGATGAGTCTATGAGAAGTACAGTTTTCTGTTTATAATTGTTGAGATAAAAGTGTTGTGAAAGACTTGGCCTGAATTGTGAAAGTTCTTGATAAATAAATAAATTGATAGTGATAAGGGTGGATAACAAGATTGTGATAAGGGTGGACAGGTGAAATAAATGATAGTCATAAGGGTGGACAGGTGAGATAAATGATAGTGTCGAGGGTGGATAGGTGAGATAAACGATAGTGACAAGGGTGGACATGTGGGATCGGGTTGCACGCCGCAACAAGACAGTGATAAGGGAGGACGTTTATGTGTTACTGAATTTAAACACAAAGATTTGGAAAAATTTACTGTTTTACTCTACTGTTTCTCATATTATGCACATACAACTGTTTTAAAGTAAAGTTTGGAAATTTATGTGGGATCTTGGTTACAGGTGAGGCCTAGAATAGTTGATTGAGTTATTCTATTTATTGTTGCAATTTATCTTTCTTATTTGTGTGGAACTATTTTATTGCTTTATTACATATATGTTGCTACAGGTTAAGTTATAATTGCCCCGTCGTAGCCTCGTCACTACTTCATCGAGGTTAGGCTCGACACTTACTCAGTACATGGGGTCGGTTGTGCCGATACTACACTCTGCACTCTTTTGTGCAGATACAGGTACTGGCTAGCAATACAGATTTTTAGTAGCGGCTATCCATTATCCGAAGACACGAGGTGTATCTGCCGGCGTTAACAGATCCCGAGAATGTTCCCTTAGTTTGTAGAGACTGTTTTATATTTTTCCCAAAACAGTTATATTATTTCTTTCAGCCCATTATTTGTAGTATTCTTTAGTAGTTCGTGAATTGTGACACCAGACCCTGGGGTAGTCTTAGATTCATTTATATAATTAGTTCGTGGCTCGGTTTATTTAGTTGTTTATCATTTTATATTTGGAGTTATTCATTTGAAACCATTAGATTAAGTTTACTTTAAATTTATTTTATTATGTCTAAATGGATAATCAAAGAAAAATTGCTAATCGAACTCTAACATTGGCTTGCCTAGCAAGGGTGGTGTTAGGCGCCATCACGATCCCTAAGGTTGGGAATTTGGGTCGTGACAGTAGCATTTTCAGGTTTTTCTGGGCACTCCTCAGTGATTACAAATTTGTAACCTTCAGCAGTTAGGACAATATCAAGGTTTCTTTTCCAGTCAACATAATTCGGTCCTTCTAATTTGTTTTAGTTCAGAATTGAGGTAAATGGGTTGAATGAAGACATGGTTAATCTGAGAGATATTCACATTAAATAGATCATTAGTTATGTATTTAGAATATTTAAATTCAAAACAACATATTACTCATATAACCATGCTCATTGAACAGTTAGATTCTTTAGGGAAACTTAATTATTCATGCAAAATATATGAGTTATGTCAGATATTTACCCCATAAATTAAAATAGGACCAACTCAGATGGAGAGTAAACTGTTAATTTAAGATAGGTAAATATCACTTTTATAAACTCTAGTTTCATTGAATCAACACGTAACTCAGTTGGAGAGTTAATACAAGTAATCAAATTAACTAGAGGCAAAACTACAGTAATCAGCTATAATGAACTTATCGATGTGGAAGAAGACCTATCTCAACGTATAAATTCATTATATTACTGTAAAACATGATTGAAAATCATGAGAATTGAACCCTACGATCACTGATTTCTTTTAAAAAAAAGGGCTAAAAACCCATCTAAACGACCTCGAAGGCCCAAAAAATGACGTACATCATTAGCAAAGCTGATGTGTTTTTTAAGTTGGGCCGATTCTGATGAACCTACCAAATTTGAGGTCAATCGGACTTTGACAGAATTTTATAATTTAAAATCCATGACCTATTACTAGAATTCTGTTTTTGGCGTTTTAAGGTTTTAATTATTTTGACTGGTTCAAATCACATAAGATACAGATGTATGTTAAAATATGATTTCAGAACTCAAAATAATATTTTTATTATTATTTAATAAAAACGTGTTCAGACAGAATTGTAAAAAAAAGTATATTTTTCACTTTTAAAAAAACGCCATTGTTCATAATTCTGTATATTAATCCAAAATTACAGAACTAATATCATACACAGTTAAGTTTTTATTTGTCACGACCCAAATCCTAACCCAGGTCGCGATGGCGCCCAACACCGCTGTCAGGCAAGACAACCTTTATTTACTAGTAATTTCAGGTAGTTTACCAAAAATATTTTTCAACACTTGCTTAACTTATTTGAGACATTTAAGTAGAAACGGATAACTTAGGCAAATTTTATGCAAAATAAAATAAATCATGAAGTCATAATTTATGATTACATCCCAAAATAAAGTCTACTTGTAACGACACGATCGGTCGTTTTGAGCTCTAGCGCATCGTTCAGCAGTTTGAAGTCATGAGCAACTCCATTTCAAGTATTATGACTTGTAGGTGTGGTCGGAATTGAATTTCGGAAAGTTTAGAGTTGATTTGGAAAGAAAATTCTCATTTCAGAAGCCTTAAGTTGGAAGAATCAACTAAGATTGAAATTTTGAGTAAACGACCTCTGAATCAGGATTTGAAGGTTCCAGCAGGTTCGTATGATGATTTTGTACTTGGGCATATTTCCGGATCAGGTTTTGGATAATCCGGGAGTGTTTCGGCGTATATTGTGGAAGTCAGCATTTTTGAAGAAATTTGCTAAGTTTGGCTTGAAGTACATTTCAGTGATGTTGATGTCCGTTTGGGATTCCGAGTCTGGAAATAGCTCGGTATGGTGATTCTGGAGCTGGGAGCGCGATCAGAAGTGATTTTGGATGTCCATAGGTCATTTTGGAGTCATTTGACTAAAGATAAAAATTTGAAGGTTTTCGAGATATCCGACCGGAAGTGGAAATTTTGATATCGGGGTCAGGATGCGATTCCGGAAGTTGGAGCAGGTCCGTAATGTCGAATATGACTTGTGTGCAAAATTTGAGGTCAATCAGACATGATTTGATAGGTTGCGTGTGATGACCAAAAAGGTCATCTTGTGTTAATTTAGCAAAAACTGTGTTCCGAGGCCCCAAAAGCCTCCGTTAATCTCACATCGATATGCGTGCACATCCCGAGCGCATAACCGAGAAGTCTATATGTGGAAATGTGTTGAATAGTTGAATTTATGATAATTAGTGAAATAAAGATGACTTTGGTCAATATTTTTGGTAAACGGACCCGGACCCGTGATTTGACGGTCCCGGAGGGTTTGTAGGAAAATATGGGACCTGGACGTATGCTTGGAATCGAATTCCGAGGTCCCAAGCCCGAGAACTGAATTTTTAAAGAATTTTTTTTTCTGAAAATAAGAAAGACTTTTGAAAATGAACTTTGATGTGAAATCTGTGGTACCGAGTTCATACATTGGTTCCGGAGCCCGGAACAGGTTCAATATGTGTTATGTGTGTTACCTGTAAAATTTGGAAAAAAACGGACTTGGTTTGACGTGTTTCAGATCAAAATTGGAGAATTTACAAGTTTATGAAGTTTGAGAAAATTCTATGGATTTTTGAGTTTAATTCATTGTTTTAATGTTATTTTAGTGGTTTAATTACTCGAATAAGTTCGTAGGATGGTTTTGAGGTCATGTGTGTATTTGGTTTTGAGCCCCGAGGGCTCGGGTGAGTTTCGGGCAGGTGTCGGGGTGCTAAACTTAGAAAAAATCTGGCGTAAATGGGCTGTTGCTGGTGTCTGAAGTTTTGTTCTATGCGATCGCGTAGGGTTAGCTGCGATCGCATAGCTTTAAGTGAGGGGGAGGTCAGTTTCCTCTATGCGATCGCATAGAGTATAGGAGAGCTGGGGAGGGGGCTGGGTATTTTCCCTTCTGCGATCGCATCAATCAGTCCGCGATCGCGTGGGTCCACGTTCGGTTTCTCTGCGATTGCAGCCTTCAATTCGCGATCGCGTAAGTCCAAGACCAGTACCCTCCGCGATCGCAAGGCACATGTCGCGATCATGGTAGCCAATTTCTCCTAGTTATTTAAATGCTCAAAAACAGAATACCCATTACAGGATTTTGACATCTTTCACCATTTTCTTCTTCTCCACTATTCTTGGGCGATTCTTAGGAGACTTTTCCTCCATAACTTCATAGGTAAGTGTTCTTAACTCCGTCTTCTTTCATTTTTATCACGATCTAGGCCTAAAATCATGGGTTAAAAGGTAAAAATTGGGGGTTTTAGGTAGAGTTAGGGCTTTTGGGGAGTTCAACCCCGTTTAGGAGTCGGATTTCAAAACAAATTGTATATTCGGGCTCGTGGGGGAATGGGTGATTGGGTTTTAGTCCGAACCTCAGGTTTGGACCAAGCGGGCCCGGGTCGAATTTTGGTATTTTTGGAAGAATGATGGGAAATGCATATTTAGGCTTTGGGATTGAATTATTGAGTCATTATTGATATTGTTGAGTCGATTATGTCTAGATACTATCGTTTCGGAGTTGGATTCTAGAGGGAAAGCAGTGCTTGAGGCTTGATTTGGATTTGTGGAATCGAGGTAAGTGTTTGGCCTAACCCTAGCTTGAGGGAATAGGTGTTGAGTCATATGTGATACGTGTTATTATCATGTTAAATGTATAGGTGAGGTGACGAGTACCTATACCTTGTTGTCAAGCATGCCCGCGAATCGTATCTTATGGTATATGTGTTTTTCTTCGATATCCACTGTGTTATGAAGTAGCTTCTATTTTGGATATTATTCAATTGTTGGATATACTTGGTTGGGAACACTGTTGATTAGTTGTTCGGTTGAGGATTATTTTGGTTATGTTGTACGTTCAGTGAGATTGGTTATAGATGGGTCCCTTGTCGAGATGGTGATATTTCTATTGTTGTTCCCTTGCCGGGATGTTGTAAATTATGTTTTGTATTGTGGTTCTTCCTTGCCAACTTGTTGTTCTGATTATTGTTGGGTAAGAAGAACGAAGGGTGATGTCGTGCCATGATTTATATTAAAAGCACGAAGTTTAATGCCGTGCCAATATTGTGATTTTTAAAAGCACGAAGGGTGATACCTGTAACGACCCAATTTTGGAGTCGTGATGGCGCCTGTTGTGGAACCAGGCAAGCCTCCCTTTTTAACTAAGCTAAATTCAAATTCCAGTAAAGATATGATTTGTTAAACGAATTTATTAATAAAACTAAGAATCCGAAGTTAAAACAATATTTGAAAACTAAATTTAAACCTCCAACCCCGGATCCGGTGTCACTAAGTCATGAGCTACTATAACATAAAGCAAAGAAAAAGGATAAAAGGGCAACATTGTCTCAAAAATAAAGAAAAACAGGTAGAATAAGAAAGAGAAGACGAGGTAGCGATTGCCAGCTGCTACCTCGACAACTCCAATAGAAACGTTGAGCGCTGCTCAATATCCGCTATCGGGTCCCGGTGTACATGGATCTACACACAAGGTGCAGGGGATAACGTGAGTACACCAACTCAGAAGTAACGAACCCAAACTATGGGTTGAGAGGTAGTGACTGACTAAACCTCAATTATGTTACAATAAATAATATACAGAATTTAGATATGCTAACAGTTTATCAGGATGAGTAAATATGCCAAGTATGCCAGGATACTCTACATCCCATCATAAAATATATGCTATGAAACCAGTATGGATATGCACATAGTGCTCACAGCTCTCCCACAGAAGTCCACTCAGTACTATATATGGCTCTCAGGCCCAAGGAAGTTCCATCCCCGAATATGCATAAACACCGGTGACCATAGTCACTCCGTACTGAGGAAACATGCTAGTCTAGCCCCNTACTAAGGAAACATGCCAGTCCAGCCCCACGGAGAAGATCCATCTCCGGAATACAACACTCGGACAATTTCCATATCCAGGGAAGATCCATCCCTCTCATAAGATCAGCTTCAGACAAGATCCATGCCCAGGGAAGATCCATCCCTCACATAACATCAACTTCGGACAAGATCCATGCATAACATCAACTTCGGACAAGATCCATGCCCAGGGAAGATCCATCCCTCCATATTACTACGCTCACTGGGGGTGTAAAGACTCCGGAGGGGCCCTAGTGGCCCAAGCGCCATATCAATCCAACGAAGGCATGATTTAAATATCATTGCAGTGTGCAGTCCATTCTCATAACTGTCTCAATAACAGGCTCTCGGCCTCACTCAGCCATTACTCTTCAGTCTCACTCACATGAATCACAAATGCCTCCATCAGCCCAAAACAATGATAAGTATGCATGTAATTAACAATACTGAGACTGAGATATGAAATGATATGCTATAACAGGACTGACTATATGACATCAAATAATCACGACATGAGACATCAATAGACGACCACTCGGGTCTCAGTATTTCCGGCGTGAAGCCTAGCATTTATACTTGACATGATTTCTAACATGTTCATAATTACCACATTAATAGATAAACAAATATCATCATGGAATAATCACTAAGCGGGGCCATGGGATAAGCCAGGACACCAATACTCGGTGCACGCCCGCACGCCCGTCACTTGGCATGTGCGTCACCTCAAAATAGTCATAAATCATTTTGCTCGGGGTTTCGAACCCTCAGAACCAAGTTTGGAAATGTTACTTACCTCAAAACCGGCTAAAATACTATTTCGCAGTGGCTTTGCCTCTAAATCCGGCCTCTGAGTTCTCCAAATCTACCAAGTTCATATTTTTATCATCAAATTATGCTTAAGAAGTGAATCCTAATCGAAAAATATCAATTTAGCTCAAAAACCCGAATTTGGTCAAAACCCGACCCCCGAGCCTGCGTCGTGGAATGCAGAAATTTTTATACAAAATTGTTCTTCATCATCTCACGAGTCCGTACATATAAAGAACACTAAAATCAGAGTTCGTTTGACCCCTCAAATCAATCCCTAAAGGTCTCAAAATCTCAAGCCCTAAACCCACCTTTTTCTACTGATTTTCGTGAATTTAACACTGATATTATGTTCTATAATCATCCATAAATGAGTTTTAAGGTCCAAAACACTTACCTCTTAAAAAATCGCCCCAAAGCTCTCTGTCCGTACAAGAATGGTGTAAAAGAGTTTAAGTCGCAGAGGGTTTTAATTTATACCTTCTACCCAGGTGTTCCGCACCTGCGACCCCTAACTCACACCCGCGGGACCGCACCTACGGTCAAAACAACCGCACCTGCGACTTTTCATTAAACGGCCCCCATCTCCGCACCTGCGATCTGCATCCCGCACCTGCGGCGACAACTTACTCGCACCTGCGGAAACTTCTCAGCCAGCCAATCTTCCGAACCTGCGGTGCCCTTCTCGCTCCTACAGAACCGCACCTGTGGCTCCCCATCCGCAGGTGCGAAAACACCAGTAACAGAACCTCAACAGTGACAAAATCATTCCAAATTTCTCGTTGACCATCCGAAACCATCCCGAGCCCCTCGGGACCCCAACCAAACATACCAACACCTCATATATGATCATTCAAACTTAGTCGAGCCTCCGAGACATCAAACATAACATCAAAACACCAGAATCACATCAAATTCAAGCCTAAGAACTTTGAAATTTCTAAAATCCCCCAACAATGCCGAAACTACCCAAAACAACTCCGATTAACCTGAAATTTTTCAGACATATCCAAAATGACATTATGAACCTGTTCCAACTGTCGGAATTCCATTCCGACCCCGATAGCCTATTTTCCACTGCCGACCGGAAATCGCCAAAAACTAACTTTCTCCAATTCAAGCCTAATTCTACACCGGACATCACAAAAATATTCCAAAAACACTCCTAAGTCCCAAATCACCTAACGAAGCTATCCGAGCCATAAAATCCGCATTCCGAGGTCGTTTACCAATAAGTCAACTCTCAGTTGACTTTTCCAACTTTAAGGCTATTTTTAAGGACTAAGTGGTTAATTTCTCACTACAACCATTCCGATTTCAAGCCTACCAACTCTAACACATCAACAATAGTATAATCAACCTATGATAAGTCAAGAATAGTAATTATAATGCAGGTTCTACGTGACGACCGACCGGGTCGTTACATTCTCCCCCTATTAAACAAACGTTCGTCATCGAACGTGCCTAGAGTTGTTCCAACATCACCAAAATTTGCTGTGTAACCCTCCAGGCACATATTCATAGGTGATCCCATGCCACCCTACCCCATCTACGTCCGATAACACAACATAACTGAAATTTCATTATCAAATCCTGACCCATAAACCTTAGAACTACATTTTCACTTCTGAATCACTTTACAAGATCAGAATCCCACAACTATAAACTGAATAAGTCTGAGCACACTGTAACAAGTCATATCCGTAACCCAAGATGAAACACCATGATCCACTGCATGACTCAAGCACTCGTGGCGATAAATCCTAATCACAATAGTTGCTTATAACAACCCAATACCGGCAAATAACCTCTTATCAAGAAATGCTTCGCTCTTACACTTTCATATACTGCCGATGATGACAGAAACACGTAGAAACTAACAACCATTCGTCTGATCAGTCAGACATGAAGCTCCCCCTTCCCAAACAGGAATTATAGCAAATTTCTAAGCCGACTCCCGATGCTTATCCTTCCAACTATGTTGTAGAAAATTATGACAATATTCATTCTAGGTCCAATGACCTCTTCTGACATGACACATCAATATAATTCGAAGCCATAACATGTGCAACTCGCACACTCAACAACAACATCCCAACGTATGACCATACCATCTAAATCTCATAATCCGCTGAATACTCTCCCAAACATCCCCAAACTAAAACCAATATAGCACATAATCGAGCAACCCACTAATCATTAGTAGACTCCCCCACTTGGCTCAAAGCCATAGATCAAAACACCAATAACCCACAATGCCCATACGCTATCACTTCCATATTATCGCTGTGCAATTCAACTAAATCCTTCATAAGCTCATACATAATCAAACCATTAAATATCCCAAATCATGTCCAACCTCGCATTCACCATTGCAACAACCGTGCCAACTCCCACAAGTGATCTAAACTCAAATTGCAACATATATCAATTACTGGTAAAAGAGAACATGCTACATAACAATATAAGAGGTCTTCCCATACACTCACGACTCGAGGCTATATGCCAACTCCAGACAGAAATCAAACACTCAACGGTTCTCGCTACATATCCAACCAATCCTTTTTTGTCATAATTAGGCAATATAAACACATCTCACCCTCAAATCACTCTCACCACATAGTGATCTAGTCACCAAGTCTCGTCAAAGGATACCAACGGACATATAAGTCCCTAATACATATGCTCACACAAATGAAATCTCGGTACTCAAGCCACAGACAAAAATCCGGACTCAAGTCCTCCTTACTGGCCCCAAGCATGCTAAAATCACATCATATTCATGAAATTCACAAGCCATCGATGCACGGATGATACCGAGCGCTCACGTGCACGTTTGAATACATGAAAGGAGTTCAAAGAATTACGCTTCAAGTTGAATCAATGGATTCGCACGACAAGAGTTAGAGAATATGAGATTATTCCTAAAGGTTCTGCAGCCTCTCGAAGATAAGACAGACGTCTCCGTATTGATCCAAAAAACTCTACTAAACCTGCTCATGACTGGTGAGACCTATTTAACCTAGCGCTCTGATACCATCTTGTCACGACCCGATTTCGGAGTCGTGATGGTGCCTGTTGTGGAACCAGGAAAGCCTCCCTTTTTAACTAAGCTAAATTCAAATTCCAGTAAAGATACGATTTTTTAAACGAATTTATTAATAAAACTAAGAATCTGAAGTTAAAACAATATTTGAAAACTAAATTTAAACCTCCAAGCCCAGATCCGGTGTCACTCAGGCATGAGCTACTATAACATAAAGCAAAGAAAAAGGAGAAATGGGCAACATTGTCTCAAAAATAAAGAAAAACAGGTAGAATAAGAAAGAGAAGACGAGGTAGCGATCGCCAGCTGCTACCTCGACAACTCCAATAGAAACGCTGACCGCTGCACAATATCCGCTACCGGGTCCCGGTGTACATGGATATGCACACAAGGTGCGGGGGGTAACGTGAGTACACCAACTCAGAAGTAACGAAACCAAACTATGGTTTGAGAGGTAGTGACGGACTAAACCTCAATTATGTTACAATAAATAATATACAGAATTTAGAAATGCTAACATTTTATCAGGATGAGTAAATATGCCAAGTATGCCAAGATACTCTACATGCCATAATAAAATATATGCTATGAAACCAGTATGGATATGCACATAGTGCTCACAGCTCTCCCACAGAAGCCCACTCAGTACTATATATGGCTCTCAGGCCCAAGGAAGTTCCATCCCGGAATATGCATAAACACCAGTGACCGTAGTCACTCCATACTAAGGAAACATGCCAGTCCAGCCCCACGGAGAAGATCCATCTCCGGAATACAACACTCGGACAATTTCCATATCCAGGGAAGATCCATCCCTCTCATAAGATCAGCTTCAGACAAGATCCATGCCCAGGGAAGATCCATCCCTCACATAACATCAACTTCGGACAAGATCCATGCATAACATCAACTTCGGACAAGATCCATGCCCAGGGAAGATCCATCCCTCCATATTACTACGCTCACTGGGGGTGTAAAGACTCCGGAGGGGCCCTAGTGGCCCAAGCGCCATATCAAGCCAACGAAGGCATGATTTAAATATCATTGCAGTGTGCAGTCCATTCTCATAACTGTCTCAATAATAGTCTCTCAGCCTCACTCCGCCATTACTCTTCAGTCTCACTCGCATGAATGACAAATGCCTCAATCAGCCCAAAACAATGATAAGTATGCATGTAATTAACAATACTGAGACTGAGATATGAAATGATATGCTATAAATGGACTGAGTATATGACATCAAATAATCACGAGATGAGACAGCAATATACGACCACTCGGGTCTCAGCATTTCCGGCGTGAAGCCTAGTATTTATACTTAACATGATTTCTAACATGTTCACAATTAATACATTAACAGATGCACAAATATCATCATGGAATAATCACTAAGCGGGGCCATGGGATAATCCAGGCCACAAATACTCGTTTCACACCCGCACGCCCGTCACTTGGCATGTGCTTCACCTCAACAATAGTCATAAATCATTTAGCTCGGGGTTTCGAACCCTCAGAACCAAGTTTGAAAATGTTACTTACCTCAAAATCGACTAAAATACTATTTTGTAGTGCCTTTGCCTCTAAATCCAGCCTCTGAGTGCTCCAAATCTACCAAGTTCAGATTTTTATCATCAAATTATGCTTAAGGAGTGAATCCCAATCGAAAAATATCAATTTAGCTCAAAAACCCGAATTTGGTCAAAACCCGACCCCCGAGCCTGCGTCGTGGAATGCAGAAATTTTTATACAAAATTGTTCTTCATCATCTCACGAGTCCGTACATATAAAGAACACTAAAATCAGAGTTCGTTTGACCCCTCAAATCAATCCCTAAAGGTCTCAAAATCTCAAGCCCTAAACCCACCTTTTTCTACTGATTTTCGTGAATTTAACACTGATATTATATTCTATAATCATCCATAAATGAGTTTTAAGGTCCAAAACACTTACCTCTATGAAGAACAATGATTTCTCTCTTCAAAAATCGCCCCAAAGCTCCCTGTCCGTACAAGAATCGTGTAAAAAGGGTTGAAGTCGCGGAGGGTTTAAATTTATACCTTCTGCCCAGGTGTTCCGTACCTGTGGCCCCTAACTCTCATCTGCGGGACCGCACCTGCGGTCAAAACAACCGCACCTACGACTTTTCATTAAACGGCCCCCATCTTCGTACCTGTGATCGAATCCCGCACCTGCGGCCTCGCAGGTGCGGCAACTTACTCGCACCTGCGGAAATTTCTCACCAAGCCAATCTTCTGCACCTACGGTGCCCTTCTCGCTCCTGCAGAAACGCACCTGCGGCTCCCTATCCGCAGGTGCAAAAACACCAGTAATAGAACCTCAGCAGTGACAAAATCATTCCAAACTTCTCGTTGACCATCTGAAACCATCCTGAGCCCCTCGGGACCCCAACCAAAAATACCAACACCTCATATATGATCATTCAAACTTATTCGAGCCTCCAAGACATCAAACATTACATCAAAACACTAGACTCACATCAAATTCAAGCCTAAGAACTTTGAAATTTCTAAAATCCTCCAACAATGCCGAAACTACCCAAAACAACTCCGATTAACCTGAAATTCTGCAGACATATCCAAAATGACATTACAAACCTGTTCCAACTGTCGGAATTCCACTCCGACCCTGATAGCCTATTTTTCACTGTCGACCGGAAATCGCCAAAAACTAACTTTCGCCAATTCAAGCCTAATTCTACACCAGACATCACAAAATATTCCGAACACTCTCCTAAGTCCCAAATCAACTAACGAAGCTATCCGAGCCATAAAATCCGCATTCTGAGGCCGTTTACCAATAAGTCAACTCTCTGTTGACTTTTCCAACTTTAAGTCTATTTTAAAGGACTAAGTGGCTAATTTCCTACTACAACCATTCCGATTTCAAGTCTAACACATCAACAACAGTATAACCAACCTATGAAAAGTCAAGAATAGTAATTATAATACAGGGTCTACGTGACGGCCAACCGGGTCGTTACAATGCCATGCCATGATATGAGAGATAATGCACGAAGGATAATGTCGTGCCATGATATTGTGAGGTAAAAGCACGAAGGGTGATGCCGTGCACTTATTTTGGTGAGAATGAGAGTAAAGCACGAAGGGTGATGTCGTGCACTTGTTTGTTCTCTTTTTTTATTCTGATACTAGATGGTTGCTATGTTCTGTTACTCAATAAGTGTTTTTCCCCTTTGTACCCTGGCATGTTCTTGCTGTATTTGTACTTAACTATTTACTTTCTGCCATTATTTCTATTATATATTATTGAATTGCACAGGTGTTCATTATTTGTCGTGTCCTAGCCTCGTCACTACTTCGCTGAGGTTGGGCTCGGAACTTATTCAGTACATGGGGTCGGTTGTAATGATGCTACACCTGCACTTCTTTATGTTGTGCAGATTACGGTACGGGACCCAGTGGACAGTGACTGAGGTAGTGTCCTTCAGTCCACAGGCGACACTGAGGTAGTCCTGCAGGCGTCTGCAGGACTTAGCGTCACCTCCTACCTCATTCCTTTTTATTTCTGTCTTCTCTTGTACTTCCGAGACAATTGTATTGTTTTGTTCAGAATTTGTTTTTAGCAAAAATCTTAGACTGTGCATGAGTTTGTGACACCAGTCGTGGGGGTATGTTTAAGGAAATTTTTGTACGAATTATTATTTAAGATGTTGAATTTCTTACCTTCCGCTTTCTCATATCTATTTGTTCTTACATGTCACTTTTAAAAGTGCTAAACAGCAAAGGAATAAATCAGAATAACTAGTAACGTTGGCTTTTCTAGCGAGTTCAATGTTAGACGCCATCACGGCCTGAAGGTGGGATTTTGGGTCGTGACAAGTTGGTATCAGAGCACTAGGTTGCTTAGGTCTCACAATTCACGGACAAACTTGTAGAATCTGAGGGATCGGTACGGAGACGTCTGTACTTATCCCCCAGAGGCTGCAAGGTTAGGAATAACTTCAAATTTCTTCTTCTCTGTCGTACAGTTTGAATTCTAAATGCTAACTGATTTTCTATTCTATTCTCTCGTAGATGGAAAGAACGCGTGCTTCCTCATCTATTGATCAGTAGCCCGATCCTCCTGTTGGAGCTCTTGTGAGGGGCCGAGGCCGAGGCAGAGCTAGGGCTTAGCCCAGAGCAGCAGCACCAGCGGAGGACCCACAGGCAGCTGGAGCAACGCAACCGGGTTTTGTGGCACATGCAGTTGAGGGGGCAGCCATGTCTGCCGATGCTTTGTGGAGGTTGGATCAGTTCACCAAGATATTTTCTACTACATTTACTGGTGCATCATTAGAGGATCCCCAGGATTTCTTGGACAGGTTCTATGAGGTTCTTCGGAACATGGGCATTATGGAGTCCAATGGAGTTGACTTTGCTACATTCCGTCTTTCTGGTACCGCCAAGACTTGGTGGAGGGACTATTGCTTGACCAGGCCAGCTGGGTCTGCACCATTGACTTGGGCTCAGTTCTCTGAGTTATTTTTGGAGAAGTTTCTACCCGTTACTCAGAGGGAGGGTCTTCGGAGGCAGTTTGAGCGCCTCCAGCAGGGATCTATGACTGTTACACAATATGAGACCAGGTTCATTACTTTGGCCCGACATACTATCATGATACTTCCCACTGATCGTGAGGGGGTGAGGAGGTTTATTGAGGGTCTAGCTCGGCCTATTAGACTCCAGATGGCCAGAGAGACAGGTACTGATATTTCATTCTAGGAGGCGGCCAATGTGGCTAGGCGTATTGAGATGGTCTTATCATAGGGCAGTGGTTTGACAAGAGACCTCGCTATTCTGGTCATTTCAGTGGTGCCTCATCTGGAGGCAAATATTCCTTTGGCAGAGGTCATCCTTCTAGGCCATTCCAGTCGGCGCTTCAGGTATCCCGCAGTGCACCATCAGCTCCTGTCAGTGCACCGCAGCTTCAGAGCTTCCAGGGTGGTTATTCTGGTCGATAGGGTTAGTTTTAGGGCCAGCAGCCTCAACAGCAGAGGGCTTGTTACTCTTGTGGTGATCCAGGGCACATTTCTAGGTATTTTCCCTAAGCTTCTGGTAGTTCTCAGCATTAGGGTTCTCGTGCTAGGATTCCCGCACCAGGTGCACCCCCACCCCCTCAGCCAGCTAGGGGTGGAGGTCGAGGTTCCAGAGGTGGAGGTCAGACTCATAGAGATGGAGGACAGTCCACGAGAGGTAGAGGTCATCCTGCAGTAGGTCGACCCAGAGATGTTCATATCGGAGGGGCTTCGCCCCAGTGCTATGCCATTCCTGCCAGGCCTGAGGCTGAGGCCTCTGATGCAGTTTTACAGGTATGGTTTCAGTTTACAGCAGAGATGCTTTGGTTTTATTTGATCCGGGATCTAATTTCTCCTATGTGTCTTCATATTTTGCCCCTTATTTGAGTATGCCCCGTGATTCCTTGAGTATTGCTGTGCATGTGTCTACACCGGTGGGTGATTCTATAGTGGTAAATCGAGTCTACCGTGCTTGCTTAGTAGTCATTGGTGGTCTGGAGACTTAGGTTGATCTTTTGATTCTTAATATGGTTGACTTCGATGTTATATTGGGGATGGATTGGTTATCCCCCTATTATGCTATCCTGGACTGTCATGCCAAGACAGTGACCTTGGATTTGCCATGGGTACCTCGTTTAGAGTGGAGAGGGACTCCTAGTCATTCTTCTGGTAGATTTATTTCTTATATGAAGGATCGACGCATGGTCGAGAAGGGTTGTTTTGCCTATCTGGCCTATGTTCGTGATTCTAGCGCTGAGGTCCCTTCCCTGGAGTCTATGCCCGTGGTTTGTGAGTTTCCAGAGGTATTCCCTACTGACCTGCCGGGTATGCCACCTGAAAGGGATATTGATTTTTGTACCAGCCTATTTCTACTCCGCCGTATCATATGGCCCCGCCAGAGTTGAAGGAGTTGAAAGATCAGTTGCAGGATTTGTTGGATAAAGGCTTCATTAGGCCTAGTGTTTCTCCTTGGGGTGCTCCAGTATTGTTTGTCAAGAAGAAGGATGGCTCGATGAGGATGTGTATTGACTACCGGAAATTGAATAAGGTTACTATTAAGAACAAGTATCCTTTGCCAAGGATTGATGATTTATTCGACCAGCTTCAGGGTGCTTCAGTGTTTTCCAAGATTGACTTGAGATCTGGTTACCCTCAACTAAGGATTAGGGCATCTAATGTCCCAAAGACAGCCTTTCGCACTCGTTATGGGCATTATGAGTTCTTGGTGATGTCCTTTGGGCTGACCAATGCCCCCGCTGATTTCATGGAGCTGATGCACCAAGTGTTGAGGCCTTATTTGGACTCATTTGTGATTGTTTTCATTGATGATATATTGATATACTCTCGCAACCGAGAGGAGCATAAGCAGCACCTTAGAGTCGTCCTCCAGACTCTGAGGGATAGTCAGTTGTATGCCAAGTTCTCCAAGTGTGAGTTTTGGTTGAGTTCAGTTGCATTTCTAGGCCATGTGGTATTGTTAGAGGGCGGTCAGGTGGATCCCAAGTAGATTTCAGCAGTCAGAGATTGGCCTAGACCCACCTCAGCTACAGAGATCCGGAGTTTCTTGGGCTTAGCAGGTTATTATCACCAGTTTATGGAGGGCTTTTCATCCATTGCAGCCCCGATGACCAGGTTGAATCAGAAGAGTGCCCAGTTGAGGTGGTCTAATGAGTGTGAGGCGAGCTTTCAGAAGCTCAAGAAAGCATTGACCACAACACCAGTGTTAGTTTTGCCCACAGGTTCAGGATCGTATACCGTGTATTGTGATGCTTCACGGGTTGGGCTTGGTGCAGTGTTGATGCAAGATGGAAAGGTTATAGCCTATGTTTCTCGTCAGTTGAAGGTTCATGAGAAGATCTATCCAATTCATANGCTTACAGTATCTGTTCAAACAGAAGGAGTTGAACATGAGGCAGAGGAGATGGTTAGAGTTGCTGAAGGATTATGATATGACCATTCTTTATCATCTGGGGAAGGCCAATATGGTGGCCGATGCTTTGAGCCGGAAGTCAGCCAGTATGGGTAGTCTTGCCTATTTGTCATCGGAGAGCGATCTCTTGTTTTGGATTTTCAGGCTTTAGCCAACCGATTTGTGAGATTGGAGGTTTCTGAGACTGGCAGTGTTTTGGCCCATACCATAGCCCGTTCTTCTTTGTATGATCGTATTCGGGCTAGGCAGTATGATGATCGCCATTTATGTGTTCTTAGAGATAGAGTCAGGCACGGAGATGCCAAGCAGGTTACGGTTGATATTGAGGGAGTTTTGAGGATGCAGGGTCAGATTTGTGTACCTGATGTGGATGGTATTCGTGAGTTGATACTTCAGGAGGCCCATAGATCCCGGTATTCTATTCATTCGGGCGCTGCAAAGATGTACCAGAACTTGCGGCAGCACTATTAGTGGCGGAGGATGAAGAAGGATATTGTAGCTTATGTAGCTCGGTGCTTGAACTGTCAGCAGGTTAAGTGCGAGCACCAGAGACCTGGTGGTTTGATGTAGCAGATTCAGCTTCTCGAGTGGAAGTGGGAGCGTATCACCATGGACTTTGTAGTTGGACTCCCACGGACTCAGAGGATGTTTGATGTAGTATGGGTCGTTGTGGATAGGCTGACCAATTCAGCGCATTTCATTCCAGTATCAGTTTCGTATTTAGCAGAGAAGTTGGCAAGGATCTATATGAGAGAGATTGTTAGACTGCATGGTGTGCCCATATCCATTATATTAGACCGAGGTACTCAGTTTACCTCCCATTTCTAGAGAGTAATTCAGCTAGAGTTGGGCATACAGACTGATTTGAGCACATCATTTCATCCTCAGACGGACGGGCAATCCGAGCGTACTATTCAGATTTTGGAGGATATGTTGTGATCTTGTGTTATTGACTTTGGAGGTTCATGGGACCAGTTCTTGCCTTTAGCTAAGTTTTCCTACAACAACAGCTATCAGTCGAGCATTCAGATGGCTCCGTATGAGGCGTTGTATGGTAGACGATGTCGGTCTCCAGTCTGATGGTTTGAGCCGGGAGATGCTAGATTGTTGGGTTATGAGTTAGTCCAGGATGCCTTGGACAAGGTGAAGATCATTCTGGATAGACTTCGTATAGCTCAGTCCAGGAAGAAGAGTTATGAGGATCGCAAAGTTCGAGATTTTGCATTTATGATAGGCGACCGGGTATTTCTTCGAGTGTCGCCCATGAAGGGCGTGATGAGATTCGGAAAGAATGGAAAGTTGAGACCTAGGTACATTGGTCCATTTGAGATTCTGGACAAGGTAGGAGAGGTGGCCTACAGACTTGCCTTTCCACCTAGTTTGTCAGCCGTGCATCTGGTATTTCACGTGTCTATGCTCTGGAGGTATATTGCGGACCCATCTCATGTACTTGACTTCAGTGGTGTCCAGTTGGACAAGGATTTGCCTTATGAGGAGGAGCCGGTAGCCGTATTAGATCGGCAGGTGCGACAGTTGAGATCGAAGAGTTATCCTTCGGTTCGTGTTCAGTGGAGAGGCCAGCCTGTTGAGGCATCTACTTGGGAGTCCGAGACCGATATGCGAAGCTGTTATCCCCACCTTTTTTTCGATTCAGGTACTTTTCTATATCCATTCGAGGACGAACGGTTGTTTTAGAGGTGGAGATTGTGATGACCCAAAAGATCATCTCGTGTTAATTTAGCAAAAATTGTGTTTCGAGGTCCCGAAAGCCTCCGTTAATCTCATCTTGATGTACGTGCACAACCCGAGCACGTAGCCAGGAAGTCTATATGTGGGAATTTGTTGAACAGTTGAATTTATGATAATTAATAGAATAAAGTTGACTTTGGTCAATATTTTTGGTAGACGGACTCGGACCCGTGATTTGACGAACCCGGAGGGTCTGTAGGAAAATATGGGACCTGGACGTATGCCCGGAATCGAATTCCGAGGTCCCAAGCTCGAGAAATAAATTTTTAAAGAAAATTATTTTCTGAAAATAAGAAAGACTTTTGAAAATGAACTTTGATGTGAAATCTGTGTTACCGAGCTCGTATATTTGTTCTGGAGCCCGGAACAGGTTCAATATGTGTTATGTGAGTTACCTGTAAAATTTGGAAAGAAACGGACTTGGTTTGACGTGTTTCGGATCAAAATTGGAGAATTTAGATGTTTATGAAGTTTGAGAAAATTCTATGGATTTTTGAGTTTAATTCACTGTTTTTGATGTTATTTTAGTGGTTTAATTACTCGAATAAGTCGTAGGATGGTTTTGAGGTCGTGTGTGTATTTGGTTTTGAGCCCCGAGGGCTCGGGTGAGTTTCGGGTAGGTGTCAGGGTGCTAAACTTAGGAAAAATCTGGTGTAAATGGGTTGTTGCTGGTGTCTGAAGTTTTGTTTTATGCGATCGCGTAGGGTTAGCTGCGATCGCATAGCTTTAAGTGAGGGGGATTCTAGTTTCCTCTATGCGATCGCATAGAGCTTTCCGTGATCGCATAGAGCATAGGAGAGCTGGGGAGGGGGCTGGGTATTTTCCCTTCTGCGATCGCATCAATCAGTCCGCGATCGCATGGGTCCATGTTCGATTTCTCTGCAATCGCAGCCTTCAATTCACGACCACGTAAGTCCAAGACCAGTACCCTCCGCGATCGCAGGGCACATGTCGTGATCGTGGTAGCCAATTTCGCCCAGTTATTTTAATGCTAAAAAACATAATACCCATTACGGGATTTTGACATCTTTCACCATTTTCTTCTTCTCCACTTTTCTTGGGCGATTGTTGGGAGACTTTTCCTCCATAACTTCATAGGCAAGTGTTCTTAACTCCGTCTTCTTTCATTTTTATCAACTATTATCAGAATCTAGGCCTAAAATCATGGGTTAAAAGGTAGAAATTGGGGGGTTTGGGATTTTGGGGAGTTCAACCTCGTTTAGGGGTCGGATTTCAAAACAAATTGTATATTCGGGTTCGTGGGGGAATGGGTGATCGGGTCTTGGTCTGAACCTCGGGTTTGGACCAAGCGAGCCCGGGGTCGAATTTTGGTTTTTTTGGAAGAATGATGGGAAATGCATATTTAGGCTTTGGGATTGAATTATTGAGTCATTATTGATATTGTTGAGTCGATTGTGTCAAGATACTATCATTTCGGAGTTGGATTCGAGAGGGAAAGCAGTGCTTGAAGCTTGATTTGGATTCTTGGAATCGAGGTAAGTGTTTGGCCTAATCCTAGCTTGAGGGAATAGGTGTTGAGTCATATGTGCTACGTGTTATTATCATGTTAAATGTATAGGTGAGGTGACGAGTACCTATACCTTGTTGTCAAGCATGCCCGTGAGTCATATCTTATGGTATATGTGTATTTCTTCGATATCCACTGCGTTATGAAGTAGCCTATATTTTGGAGATTATTCAATTGTTTGAAATACTTGGTTGGGAACACTGTTGATTAGTTGTTCGGTTGAGGATTATTTTGGTTATGTTGTACGTTCAGTGAGATTGGTTATAGCTGGGTCCCTTGCCGGGACGGTGATATTTCTGTTGTTGTTCCCTTGCCGGGATGTTGTAAATTATGTTTTGTATTATGGTTCTTCCTTGCCAAATTGTTGTTCTGATTATTGTTGGGTAAGAAAGAGTGTAAATCACGAAGGGTGATGCCGTGCCATGATTTATATTAAAAGCACGAAGGTTAATGCCGTGCCGATATTGTGATTTTTAAAAGCACGAAGGGTGATGCTGTGCCATGATATGAGAGATAATGCACGAAGGATAATGTCGTACCATGATATTTTGAGGTAAAAGCACGAAGGTTGATTCCGTGCACTTGTTTTGGTGAGAATGAGAGTAAAGCACGAAAGGTGATGCCGTGCACTTGTTTTGGTGAGAATAAGAGTAAAGCACGAAGGGTGATGTCGTGCACTTGTTTGTTCTCTGTTGTTATTCTGATACTAGACGGTTGCCATGTTCTGTTATTCAATAAGTGTTTTTCCCCTTTGTACCCTGGCATGCTCTTCTTGTATTTGTACTTAACTGTTTACTTCCTGCCGTTATTTCTATTATATATTATTGAATTGCACAGGTGTTCATTATTTGTTGTGTCCTAGCCTCATCACTACTTCGCCGAGGTTAGGCTCCGCACTTACTCAGTACATGGGGTCGGTTGTACTGATGCTACACCTGCACTTCTTTATGTTGTGTATATTACGGTACCAGACCGGTTGGACAGTGATCGAGGGAGTGTCCTTCAGTCCACATGAGCCACTGAGGTAGTGTCCTTCAGTCGACAGGCGACACTAACGTAGTCCTGCTGGCGTCCGCAGGCCTTGGCGTCACCTCCTACCTCATTCCTTCTTATTTCTGTCTTCTCTTGTACTTCCGAGACAGTTGTATTGTTTTGTTCAGACTTTGTTTTTAGCAAAAATCTTAGACTGTTCGTGAGTTTGTGACACCAGTCGTGGGGGTATGTTTAAGGAAATTTTTGTACGGATTATTATTTAAGATGTTGAATTTCTTACCTTCCTCTTTCTCATATCTATTTGTTCTTACATGTCACTTTTAAAAATGCTAAACAACAAAGGAATAAATCGAAATAACTAGAAACGTTGGCTTGTCTAGCGAGTTCAATGTTAGACGCCATCACGACCTGAAGGTGGGATTTTGGGTCGTGGTATTGCGGCATCAAATGTGGAGGTTTGAAACTTCAAAGTTCATAAAGCTTAAATTTTTGTTTGATTTGTGATTTTAGCATTGTTTGATGGATTTGAAGCCTCAAACAAGTTCGTGGGATGTTTTGGGACTGATTCATGTGATTGGACGTGGTCCCGAGGGCCTCGGGTGTGTTTCGGGGTGGTTTCAGACCATTTTTCCCCTAGCTGCTGCTGCTGTTTGCTGGTGTCACTGGTAAGCTATGCGATCGCGACCCATAGTGTGCGATCCCGGAGAAGGAATTTGAGGGGCTGGAATTTTGTCTTGTGCGATCGTAGTGGTAGTTGTGCGATCGCACAATAGGAAAATTTGAGGCTGCAGGGAATTGCCATGTGCGACCGCAGGGGGTTGTGGTGAGATCGCACAAGGGTGTGCTTGGGGCTTCTGGGGCTTGGCCTGTGCGAACGCGGGAGAGGGCATGCGAACGCACAAGAGGAATTGAGGAGGCAGCAGGTTTGGCCTATGCGATCGCATAGGCTTTCATGCGATCGCATAGAGGGGTCAGAACTGGGCAGGGCAGTGTTTTAAAAACTGGTTTTCGGCCATTTCTTCTCATTTCTTCTTTGGTTTGGTCGACTTTGAGGAGCTTCAAGAGGGGTTTTTCACCAAGAATCACTAGGTAAGTAATTCCTTCATGTTTCTAAGTTAAATACAAGGTTATTGCATGGAATTATACATGAAAATTGTGCAAAAATTTGGAAAATATTGAAGAAACCTAGAAAATGGTAATTTGGATTTTTAGCCACGAATTTGAGCATGGAATTTAGAGTAAATTGTATATTTGAGCTAGTGGAGCTATGGGTAGAATATATCTTCGAGAAATTTCGGATTCCGGGCACGTGGACCCGAGGGCATTTTGGTCATTTCACTGAGCGGAGTTGGGAAATTATATAATTCGGAATTTGTTGCAAATATTAGAATATATTTTCATTGGTTTGTCGTTGTTTGGATAGTTTCGGAGCATTGTGCAACGATTTGAGTCATCGGAAGGGCTTGGAGGCCGGTTATGGAATTTTGGAGCGAGGTAAATCTCCTTTCTAACTTTGTGAGGGAGAATTGTCCCCCTAGGTGAATTAATTAAGTATGTGCTATTATCTTTGGGGGATACGTGTGCACGAGGTGATGGGAGTCCGTGCGGAGCTGCTATTATGCCATGTCCGGGTAGTCTAGGACTCACTAGCATGCCTTACATGTGGTACCTGTAATCGTGCCTGAAATATTAAACTGTTAATATAATCAAAATCGTAATTGAATATCTGAAGAAGACTAGAGTTTATTTTCTTAATCATCTAGAAAGAGAATTTATTCCTCCATGGATAATTGTATACCTGGTAGGGTTATATTATGGAATATCATTGAACTTATCAAATGAGTTTCAAAACAAAGATTTAAAAGCCATATTACATGTTCCTTTAAGAAGAATTTTACCACTTTCTTGAGAAAAAACTGCTTTCTTGATAAAAATACGTATTCATTATGTGGATATGTGTACATATGAGCACCTGAGTCGCAGGTATGATTCGCGAGCAGGCTAGCCTTATTATTTGTATGTATAACCGCGTCGCGTGATCGATTCGCGAGCGGGGCAGATATATGCATCTATGGTTCGAGCCGTTTGACCCTCGGCAGTGCACAATTTATTATTGTTGGTCCGCTCTGTTCGACGCTTGGCATTGCTTGCGCATGATATTTACTGCGTAGTTGCTATGATTTGTGCCTGATTACTAGCTTGGAATTTTAAGTTGTCAACTGAAATGACAGAGATTCAAAGTTATTACAGATTTTTTTTGGAAGAAGTTGTTCCTTCCCGTTGATTAAATTGTTATTTGATTAAATCACCCATGATGATTAATTGTTATTAATATGACGAAGAACTAAAGTGTTAAATGTGGAAAGAGTTGATAATAATTATTCCTGATTTTAATAAATTGCCTATGATATTCATGCTTAGTGTCACACTTGAATATTCTAAATTCACTTTTAGCAAGTGTCTAATTTGACCTCTCGTCGCTACCTCTCTGAGGTTAGGCGCGCGACTTACTGAGTACACATTGTTTTTGTACTCATGCTACACCTGCTGTGCATTTTATTGCACATGTACTTTGATAGCAATGTGGAGGATTCAGAGACTTAGGCGAGCTGCATCATCCGGAGGCGATCCGCAGCTGACAGAGTCTCCCTCATACTGTATTTACTTTCATTTTTAAACTCCCTTGTCCAATTTGTATTTCGGACAGGCTTTGTGATGATTGTATAAATTCTTAGAAATTGCTCATGTACTTGTGACACCGGGTTCTGGGATGTGTTGGGATATATTTGCTAAAGTGTAATATTTAAACTATTTTTTTACTTAACAGATTTTTATTTAGTTAATATGTAATAAAGTGCAAAGAAATGTTTTTCATAAATGTGTAAACCGGAAATTATTTCAATTAATTAATGATTGGCTTGCTGGACAATGATGTCCGGCGCCATCACGACCTTAGGGATTTTGGGTCGTGACAACATGGTATCAGAGCTCTAGGTTCCCGTAGGTCTCACGAGTCATGAGCAAGTCTAGTAGAGTCCTGCGGATCGATACGGGGACGTCTGTACTTATCTTCGAGAGGCTACAGGGTTTTTAGGAGTACTTCCCTTCTTGATTCCTCATCGTGCGATTTGATTCCTTTGAGGCTTATGCCTATGTTTATTCCTACTCAATCTTACACGTCGCAAAGAGCTTGCTATGAATCAGAAATTTGAGGGATTGAAATGGTGCTACGGATGTAATTCAAGATGTTTCTATGTATAATTGGTTGGGGCTGTTGTTATGGCCCTGCAAAATAATAATATGTTGTTTCAGCTCAGTAGCTATGTTTCTGAGAGCCTTAAGGCTATGCCCAGGTAGTGATGATGCTTGCGATTGGTTATCGTGCGATGCCGATGTGATGATAGAATGCTTTCCCGTATGTTGGGGGCGATGAATGGTTTGAAGGGAGGTCTTCTCACAGTGTGATTTCGAGATTTTGATATTTTAGTTCCGGCAGAGGAAAGGCATTTGGGTTATGAATGGTCCGGTTGGGGTTGATAATGTAGTAAGACTTGGTGTCTTCAAGTGAGGTGGGATATGCATCTGTAAGGTGAAGTCGTCGTCATTGATCGAATGGAATGTGTTAAGTTTTTCGGTGCTATGGTTTCTTCGGTTGCGTGGGGTTAGAGTATTGAGAAGAAGTATTGAAGAATGTGGTTGGCAGAGACCATGAGGTGCAGTGGTTCAGTACCGGATAAGTGTTGATAATGAAGACAGCTAGAGCAAGATGATCTCTGGAGAGCTTGAAGTCGTGGTGATCTGCTAGTTTGAGAGCTACAGAGAATGATCCGGAAGTGAGATTAGGCGGTGGTTCCATTTCTAGGAGGCTAGGTGTAAGAAGCAGAAGTCGAGCAGTCGCAAAGTGGGGGAGCGGCAGCATAGCTTGGAATTTGAAGATATTGTCGCTCATTTAATGGATGTCCATGGGGAGCGGACGAACTAGTGAAGTTGGTAAATGAAGCAGGTGGGTTATCTCCTGTGAATAGGTTAGCGGTGGCATGGTTGGCAGGTCTCTATGAGGGGTTCTAGTGGATATTCGGTAGGAGGCAGATTGTGTGAATGATGCTAGAGAATTTGAGTATTTAGGGAGTGCTAGCAAGAGAATTTGGAAGAATTGGACGGATTGGTGGAGCAAGATCGTGTTATCAAAGGAGAAAGGATCTCGGCAGGGTGTAGAGTGGTGCAAGGAGTAGCTTCGGGCTAAGTGGGGGAGTCCCACCATCTGCAGTTGGGTTGCAGGATTGTCTTCTCATGGGGTTGCGGATTGTCGGCGTGTTGGCAAGTTATCACAACTAAGGGAAAGGAGTAAAATGGTGATTGTGAGTGGGATCTGATGAAAGTGTGGAAAAGTTGGCCCTGTCAGAACGGGGTTAGGCTTTGGAAGGTTCAGAATTTATGCTTAAGGCATAGGCGAGTTGTAAGGATAGTGACCCGGTCACGTGTTTCATTGAAAAGGGTTTTCATGTGCTAGGAGAGCCTTAAAGTTGATTGCATTCGGGACCAATCAGAGTGGGTGACTCTCAACAGCGGTCCTAGTGAATTCAAAGTTAAGAATGCAGAGTTTAAGGGTTTCAGGCAGCAGGATGATCGAGGATTGAGCTTATGCAGCGTAATTCCTAAGAAAAGGAAAATGGTTGGGGTTCTATGATATGTTTCAGCATGTAGGATAGTATTGGAGGAGTGAGAGAAATAAACTCCGGATTGTAGAAAAATTATCAGGAGGTGATCACGCTCAACTATGTCTAATAAAAGACTAAGCGGGCGTTGCAAATATAATTCGGGGTATTATGCCCAGAGTCGATCCCACAGGGAATTTACGTATCAAGCAAGCTGTTAGAATACTCAACTGTCACTTGAGGTTATTTAAATTACTA
>ML418222.1:0-47973 GCA_005239525.1 Nicotiana knightiana | reverse complement strand
ATATATATATATATATATATATATATATATATATATTGTTGTGGCGCGCAGCTCGATCCATATTTAATATATAACATATTTATTGCTACGGCGTGCAGCCCGATCCATAACTATCCTCCCATACTCGGATCTCGTCCTCATTACATATATATTCATAACTATCCTCACATACTCGGACCTTGGCCTCATTACATATATATATATTGTTGCGACGTGCAGCCCGATCCACAACTATCCTCACATACTCGGCTCTCGACCTCACTCAGTCATTCTCACAAGCCGCTCGGGAAATTCATCTGAACTCACGGGACTCAGCCCAAATTACTTCTCAGAGTTTCAAAATAGTGTGATAACATTGAAAATAACAACAAGTGGTAAACATGACTGAGTTCACATATGCTTTTATCAAGATGGTGTGAGAATAGTGTAAAAATACCCCTAAGGGTCTAAAGTGGTCGGCACAAGGCCCCAAACATGGCTTACAGCCCATAAATAAGTATAAACTTCTGAAAGTACATGATATCATAAGGTTTAGCAGTCATTAGCACTTGATGTTCAGGCTTTAGCGGGTCAGTTGGTGAGATTGGATCTATCAGAGCCCCCGTGGGTATTGGCTTGTGTAGCCTCCAAGTCTTCTCTTTATGATCAGATTAGAGCACGCCAGTATGATGATCCACACTTGCTTGTTCTTTAAGACAGGGTCCATCGCGGTGATTCCAGGTATGTGGTTATCGGTGATGATGGGGTCATGAGGATGCATGGCCGGATTTGCGTGCCCAATGTGGATGGACTTCGAGATTTGATTCTAGATGAGGCCCATAGTTCGCGGTATTCCATCCATCCGGGTGCCGCGAAGATGTATCAAGATCTAAGACAGCATTATTGGTGGAGGCGGATGAAGAGGGATATTGTGGAGTTCGTAGCTCAGTGTCTCAAGTTTCAGCAGGTCAAGCTTGAGCATCAGAGACCAGGTGGATTGCTTCAGAGATTAGATATTCCGGAGTGGAAGTGGGAGCGGATCACCATGGACTTCATAGTTGGGCTCCCACGGACTTCGAGGAGGTTTGATTCTATATGGGTTATTGTGGATCGGCTGACTAAGTCCGCGCACCTCAATCCTGTTGGCACTACTTATTCTTCGGAGCGGTTAGCTGAGATTTATATTAGGGAGATTGTCCGATTGCATGGGGTCCTAGTTTCTATCATTTCTGACAGAGGTACTCAGTTCACATCTTAGTCTTGGAGGGTCGTGCAGAGAGAGTTGGGTACTCAGGTCGAGTTGAGCATAGCGTTTCATCCTCAGACCGACTGGCAGTCGGAGCGTACTATTCAGATTTTGGAGGATATGTTGCGTGCCTGTGTCATTGATTTTGGGGGTTCATGGGACCAGTTTCTACCACTCGTGGAGTTTGCATATAATAATAGTTATCAGTCGAGTATCCAGATGGCTCCGTATGAGGCTTTATNGAGCCAGGCGAGGCTAGGCTATTGGGCACAGACTTGGTTCAGGATGTGTTGGGTAAGGTGAAGTTGATTCAGGAGCGGCTTCGCACGGCGCAGTCTAGGCAGAAGAGTTATGCGGACCGGAAGGTCCGAGATGTGTCTTTCATGGTTGGGGAGAAGGTGTTGCTAAAGGTGTCACCCATGAAGGGTGTTATGAGGTTCGGGAAGAGGGCAAAGTTGAGTCCCATGTTCATTAGGCCATTTGAGGTGCTTCAGAGGATTGGGAGGTGGCTTATAGACTTGCCTAGCCTCCCAGCTTATCGAGTATTCACCCGGTGTTCCATGTTTCGATGCTCCGAAAGTATGTTGGTGACCCGTCTCATGTTTTAGACTTCAGCACGATTCAGCTCGAGGGTGATATGTCATACGAGGTAAAGCCGGTGGCTGTTTTGGGTCGTTAGGTCAGAAAGTTGAGGTCTAAGGATATAGCTTCAGTGAAGGTTTCAGCGGAGAGGACAGCCGGTAGAGGATTCTACCTGGGAGACCGAGCGGCAGATGTGAAGCAGATATCCTCACTTATTCGAGACTCCAGGTATATTTCTAGACTCGTTCGAGGACGAACGTTTGCTTAAGAGGGGGAGGATGTAACGAACCGGCCGGTCGTTCCGTGAGATTAGCCCCGTTTCCCCGATTTCTGCCTTATCGTATGCTGTTTAACCTATTTATGTTGTGTCGGGTCGGTTGGTTCGGGTTCGGAGTGATCGTAGTGAGAACTGAGACACTTAGTCTCTTAGACTAGCTTAATAGTTGGAAAAGTCAACTAGGAGTTGACTTATTGGAAAACGACCTCGGAATGTGGATTTTTTTGGCTCGGATAGTTTCTTTAGGTGATTTGGGACTTAGAAGTGTGTTCGGAATGAAGTTTTGATGTCCGGTGTAGAATTAGGCTTGAATTGACGAAAGTTAGATTTTGGCAATTTTTGGTCGACAGTGAAAAATAGGCTATCGGGGTCGGAATGGAATTCCGGAAGTTGGAGCAGGTTGTGATGTCAATTTGGATATATATGCAAATTTTCAGGTCAATCGGATGTGTTTTGGTTGGTTTCGGCATCATTGGCGAAATTTAGAAGCTTCAAAATTCATAGCCTTGAATTTGATGTAATTTTGGTGTTTTATATTTTTTTTGTGTTTATAAGGCTCGACTAAGTTTGAATGATGTTATGGGGTGTGTTGGTATGTTTAGTTGGGGCCCCGAGGGGCTCGGGGTTGATTTCGTATGGTTAGCGGAGGTTTGGACTTAGGAAATTGCAGCAAAATAGCTGCTGGTGTGAAATTACTGGTGTGGCCGCACCTGGGATGGGGAGTCGCAGGTGCGACGGCCGCAGGTGCGAAGAACCTTGCGCATGTGCGAAAAGAGGCCAGGCTGGAGGAATCCGCAGGTGCGAGGCATGGGTCGCACCTGCGAAGCTGCAGGTGCGGAAAAGGACTCGCAGGTGCAAAGTTTGGACTGTTAGTGGGATTTCGTAGGTGCACACCTGGGACCGCAGGTGTGAAGAATTATCCGCAGGTGCGGATCATCTGGACAGAAAATATAAATAGGTGCCTCCACGAAATTTGAGTCATTTCTTCCATTGTTGCATGCAGGTTGAGCTGGTTTGAGAGCAAATTGAAGGGGGAATTTGAAGGTCTTCAGCGAAGGTAAGCTTCCCGGCTTAACAACTCGTTTCTATGTTATTTTGTGACGGATTAGGCTTGAAATTTGAGGAATTTAAAGTAGAAAAGTTGGAAAAAATGGGAGGAAGTTTGGAAAATCCTTTCAGTGATTTGAGCGGGCAATTGTGGTCCGATTATGGTGTTCTTGGTATGTGTAGAATTGTGGGAGGATGAGGATTCTAGTGATGTAAATTTTATAGAATTCCGAGATGTGAGCCCCGGGCTCGGGTTTGGTCGAATTTCGAGAATTTTGTATAAATTCATAGTTTTCGATTGAGTTTTGTTCCTTTAGCGTATATTGATGATGTAATCTGGTTTTGGTTAGATTCTGAGCAATCGGAAGCCGATTTGAGGGGCAAGAGCATCGCGGATTAGTATTGTGGCCCGATAGAGGTAAGTAATGGCTATAAATCTTGTCCTGAGGGTGAAACTCCGGACTTCATATTTCTCATTACTTTTAGAATGACGCACATGTCGGATGACGAGTATGTGGCGCGCACTGATTTTTGGATTGGACTTGGTCCTCTCCGCGGCAACTATTGAGTTGCATATTTTTAGTCTAAATCATATATTAAATTGTGTTCTAAAACTATTGATATATTTGGGCTATAAGCCATGTTTGGGGCCTCGTGCCGACTTGTTTGGACTCCCCTTGGAGGCTTTTACTACTATTTCCTCAATGTTGATTTATGATTTACACTCACTCATGTTAGGTTTAACTGATTTCGAAACCCAGCCTTATTTATACTTTTGGGTCGAGTACCCCGTTTTACTGATACGCCCGAGGAGCTTTTGAGATTTTTTGACTGAGTGAGGCCCTGATTTGTGAGGATATGATACGCCACGATGTGGCTTGATATTAGCGCTTGGGCTGAAGGAGCCCCTCCGGAGTCTGTACACACCCCTAGTGAGCGCAGGTACCTGCTGAGTGCGAAGGTCGAGTGACGAGTGACTAGGAGGCACAAGTGATAGTGAGGTTGCCCGAGGGGCTAATACTGAGTGGCTGTGAGGTGCTGAGTGATGTTCTGCCCGAGGGGTGATTTATGATTCATGTTTTTGCCCGAGGGGCTACTTATGATTTATTTCATTTTACACTAAATCCTTCAGTTATTTTTATTTCTGAAATTGTTGGAAAACACATTTTTCAAAGGATTTTACTAAAGTTGGCTTTTAAGGCATGTTGATTTCATATATCATGTATATACTGTTGGAAAGAAAGGTTGTGCATATTGTGCACTGATGATATTGATTTTATGTGTTTCATGCCGCTTAGACTTGATTTATTCTCATTACTACTGAGTTGGCGTACTCACATTACTCATTGCACCCCTGTGTGCAAATACAGGTGCTGATACCGAGCGTTAGCCATCTATTCCGTGCGAAGCAGGAGTTTGGGACATAGAAGTAGTTGTTTAGCGTCCGCAGTATCTCTGTTTTCTCTTCTTATGTTGTACCTAGTTATTCGTTTAGAGGTTTTGTATTATAATAGTAGACTTTTTGGTATATTTCTTAGATGTTCATGACATGTTGACTCCGGATTTTGGGGATGGTTTAGACTGTTTAGTTGTTTATTTTGCCTAATGAATTAAGTAATTCTATATACTTTATGAAATGCTGAAAATGGTTGGGATTTTGGAAAGAAACTGTAATTATGTGATTATTGGTTAGTCTAGTTCCTCAATAGGCATCATCACGGTCGATTTAGGATTTGGGGTCGTGACAAGCACCTTAGGACGGAAAATATTACTCCACATTAGCCCTCCATTAGCTACTCGAACTTTCATGGGCCGAATCATTTGTTGCATGTTCGAATGCAATTTTTTAGCCAATTGATGGTCTAAGAAGCTATGAGTTGCCCCTGAGTCAATCAAAATTATCACTGATTCATTATTTAAGATTCCTGGAATTTTAGTTATATTGGGACCTCTTCCTGGGCCATCCAGAACATTGAGGAAAGCTTCCTCCTCTTCCAAACCCACCATCATATTAACTGTAGCATCTTCCACATTTTCCTCCACTTCTTGTTCCTCCGTTACTCCAGAGCCTTCACCTGCTTCAAAATTGGTTTCCCCTTCACTTCCTTCAATTGAGTTAAGGGATTTGGGCTTGCATTGATGCCATGGAAAGTATTTATCATGGCATTTGTAACACAACTTATTTTCCCTTAACATTTCCATGGTTGGATTGTTCGGTAAGACCACTGAATTTCTGGTCACAATAGGCGACTAAACTCTTGATGTTTTGAGCTGAAGTTGTTTTTGGGCTGGGAGGAAAGGTAATTCTCGGTTGTGTGGAGGACATTTTCGGAGGCTGAATATTTTTATAAATGGAGGCTAATGTTATTTCATGGAGTTTAGCTATTTCCAGTGCATCAATCATTGTTTGAGGATTGGATGCCCTCACCATGGACTGTAAATCTGCCTTTAATCCTCCAACAAAGCAATACACAAAGTACGCTTCATTAAATGTTGGATTAATGAGAAACAAGTAGAAACGCAAGTCCTCAAACTTGTTAAAATAGCTATCCACATCCGTCCATTGTTGAAGTCTAATAAAGTCAATAACAACATCCATGGGTCTGATGTTGCGAAATCTACGGCACACATCCAAGCAAAAGGTCTTCCATGTGACAGTACAACCATGTTCCATCATATAGACATCGAACCAAGTATCCATTTTCTCATTAATGTGCATAGCCACATAGCTCATCTTTTCACTTGGAGTCACTTGGTATAATTCAAAGTATTTCTTACAACGTCCGATCCATCCTCTAGGGTTATTACAATCAAACTCTAGAAATATTAATTTGGCTTTTGGGCCTCTAAATGAGCCCAAAGTATTGACTGGTGTCAGGGAGTTCGATTGGATGTTAGGCTGCATAATGGCTGAATACTGAGCTGTGTAAAAGAGATGTTCATAATGGCTTGGTAAGCAAGAGGAGGTAAAAAAGGTGTGGCTCACTGGTATCTGTGTAGTGGTCGGGTTACTCTGCACGACATAAGTGGGTAAGCCTATGCTGGAAACAGAGTGTGGCAAAGCAATAGGTACAGATGAAAAATTGGTTGTCATTGTGGGACGGGTAAGTGACAAAGGAGCCGCTGGATATAGGGATGGACCAGGCTATCACCTCCAGGCTATCACCTTACTTAAAGATTCTATTACAAATATTAAACTTAAAGGACTTAAAAGCCATTACACAACTTTCCCTAAATGACAATTCCACCACACAGTCATCAGTCTTGATTATCCCTCTCTCTGAATGACTTAGACGACCTCGTTACACAACACTCAACATCATGTTTTTCACTAGATCCATCTTTTTTTTTTGGTTTGCTCTGTTTTGTTGAATGCCGAGTTCGAACAGAGGGCATGATATTTTCTTTACTGTTGGTTGTATGTTCGAATATTCGGTTGGGTTTTAGTTTAAGAGGTATTGAATTGGTATTTGGTAGGATAATTTCCTAATATGCTAATATTTCTTTAATTACTTTTAATTTCTACGAAATCTTTAATGCTATAACTTGTTTGTCTGTTTAAGTTAAATTACTAGATGTCATTATCATGTTTTCGTTGATTTCTTTTGTTAAAGTCAAAAGCAATGATGAAGGAGGAGAACAACAATTTGTTCAAATAAAAATTGACATGTTCATATGAAAAGTGAAGTTAGGTTTGACGATATTGAATCTGGGCCAAAATGTCTGCTAGGCCCAACATCAATAATAATGACTAAATGGACGGTACAATAAGTTGTTGGCCCAATTCGCTATAGTTGGCCCATTCTTTGTAAATACACTTAGTTGTCCTGCTCCACTTGGCAAATAAATGTCAATTACCTCCATATCTTGGCCTAGTAGTTTAACGATCTAAGCCACTTTTTCCGCAATTGATTCCATAAGTCATGGTCTCACAATAACCTCAAAACTAGTTTAGAAAAAATAATTCTTAGTTCGTAAAATGCTTTAGGCACGCTTTTAATCTATTATCGTGATTATATACACATTCACGTGACATAATTATGATTCCCAAAATAAATTAAGGTACGCGTGACTTTGGCTGAACAATCTTAATAATAATAAAGCGTTATTAATTGTGTACACTTACACGTGACATGATTCTTGACGCACCGAACGAAATGGGTACACGTATGCGTGACTTGTTTTAAGATAATTCCATAATTACGAATAACCAAACAAAATGAATACAGGTACGCATGATTCGTTTCAAATTAAAAGCGGTAAAAGGTAAAACGTACATAGGTTCTAAAATAAGTAATTAAACAAATTAATAAGCCAAGTGTGGATTGTAAAGCGACCGTGCTAACACCACGGAATCCGGGAATGCCTAACACCTTCTCCCGGATTAACAGAATTCCTTACCCGGTCTTCTGGTTTCGCAGGCCATAAATAGAGTCAATTTTCTCGATTTGGGATTTAAAATAAACCAGTGACTTAGGACACCATAAATATTTCAAGTGGCGACTCTGAATAAATAAATAATCTCATTTCAAATAATATCACTTAAAGTGAAAAAAATCCCCTATCCACCTCGGGAAAAAGGAGGTGTGACATATAGACATTTTGCTCTATTGGCTGAAAGAAGACAAAACTAAACTAAATATGAAGTCCTGATAAGGGAGAATGTTGCAACTTATGAGACTAGGACAATTTACATAAATCAATGTTGAGTAAAGGTTAAGTCTGTAACTTAAGCTAGTAGTTCGTTTATGTAAATTTGGGCAGCATCTCCCTTGTAACAAGGGCATCCTACAATACCATATATCAACAACAACAACAACCAGATCAATACAATATGAACAACATCAACAATAGGGTACAAAATATTTCATTAACAAGTCATCAACATATCACGACGAGCGGCAAGCTCGGACTGAATCCCTTTAGCAACCTTCAACCCCATTATCATTCATTCTTGAAATTAGTAATATATTCGGTGGAATAACCAATACCTTTTGAAGTATCTATAACCTTGTACTCAATTTTAAAGTCACCCGAATAGCCCAACACAAGATAATTCACTATCGGCAACTTCCAAGTGCTTTATAGCCAATTCCTTTTCTAGTTACCAATTTCCTCAACAAGATTGACATGTAAACAAACATAATCATACTAAAAATATCATAGCCAACTTGTTTTCCATAACTTCTAGCCACTTAAAGTTCATAAGAGCAACTTTCAAATCAATTCATCAAAAACATCAACATCTCAAGCTAATCCAAGTATTATCTTGTAGTTTATCATCCTAACTACTTAATCATACAAGTAAGATTAAGAACAATTATTAGGTTGTTATACTCACCTTAGACAGTAGCAAAAATTTGAAATTTTAGCCAAACACAACCCACAATTATCCTCAATGACAACACAACACTATAGGTATTGTATTCTCTTCTTGAATCAACTTTTGGTGTTCAAGTTGGTGTGTAAACACTAGTTCGCCTTGAAAATATAACATATATGAAGGAGGGACTGATTATTACCTTAATCAACAATAAAAACACGAAACATAAGGTTACTTCACTTTGAAGAACTCTCCAAAACAGCGTCAAGATGAAGAACTACGATCTAGCAAGCACCACAGGGTTTTTAGCGTTGGATTCATGTTTTTATATTATGTTTCCACCCTAGAATCATGGTGAAACTCTTGGAGAGCATTTAGGAGGGTTTAGGAACTGTTTTTATGAGAAAAAGTGAAAACAATTTAGAATTGACTTAAATACAAGCTGGAGTTTTACACCGACTTTGTGGGTCCCATGGGAACTGCTTGCGCAATTTCGCAAAAATGCGAATATATTTCTACTCCGATGTCTTATTGGAAAATGGTTAAATATGTTAAAAACTAGACTCGTAGATATTCAATTTGATAGATAGATCACCCCGTAATTCCAAGTATATTGGGAGAAAAATTCAGCTATATTTGACCTAAGTTTCAACACATTTATGAATGTAATTTGTGATGACCTTTTCCCACTTTTGTTCCACAACTTGCTTGACTTCAAAAAATAGTACACAACTATCATACGAAAAAAATAACTCATAACATAATCTCTTTATTATGTTAAGGACCCTAGTATCACCCCAAAAGTACATGTTATAACATTCTTAACTTGTCGACTTTCGACGAAACGTATTTTCTTTAATTCGTTTAGCTTCCAACCTTCAAACCCTCTTGGTACTTGGTATTCATGATCATAAATATTTATAACCTCCAAGTTAACATGATTAAATAGCTTTTTAAACTTTCCAAAGATGATTCTGAGCTTATATCAATTGAATTACGACGTACTCTCACGTACGAAAACATGGGTGTAATATCATGCCTCTCTCGATTACATGAACAAGTGAATATAGATGCAACGATTAAAACATCCAAAATGATTCAATACATAAATTTAGAATTATAATCCATAAACAATCATCAATACACCAAATTCATCATACCCTAAAGAGAACTACTCCATAGATATGGATTAATTCATCATAAATATGTTTAAAGTATAGAAAAACATAAAACGATCCAAACCCGTGCCTTAAGTGAGGATTGAAATGATGAATTCTTTGTGATTTTTTTCTCCAACTCATCCTTAGCCTCATTAGCCCTAAAATGTGTCAAAACTCCCAAAATTAACATTTTTTCATATATTTATACCAAGTAGGGTCGGGCCCTGATGAAAACACCTTCTCCTAGCCGAAATATGATTGTAGCTCCGTATAAATTTCACAGGCGTGCCGCATGGGGCGACGCGCCAAGCGGTGCAGCAGTGGGAAACTTTAAAGAGATCGCAATTTGATAGGAAGCCGTGCGCGCCGCCCCACGCACTGCAGCTGTGGAGGTTTCTCAATGTGAACCTTTTTTGCTTGCTTTTTGATATATAGGCTTGGTCCTTGACCCCTGAACGCGATTCTGGCTTAATTCCTTGGGCTTTTACTCATACTTCAAAGCTCCAAATATCTCAAATATGCTCCATAGCATCTACAACACTCGGAATCGCTCCTACAAGGCATAAAAACACACAATAAGTACAAAACACTAGCAATTAAAGCTCAAACACAATAAAAGTACAGTAAATTAGAGTGAAATAAGAAACTAAAACACGAGATTATAGACTACCATCAGTGTTATGTGATTGATGTTGAGGTGACGAGCGTATGGGCGTGCACCGTGTAAATTGTGAATTAGTCGATTTCATGGAAGTGTGTAGCTACCTTAACTGAACACTTTTACCTTACTCCATGTGTTAGAGCACTTGAACTATAATTTATGCTAGAAATCATGTTTAGGCTATATGTCGGTACTATTGGGACCCACAATGGTCGTTCCTTGTTGTTGAGTTAATTTCTTAATTGCAGTCATGTACTCAGACGTATTTATTATTCATATCATATCTCAGTCTCTTTTATTGTACTTTGTCACATCTCGTATCACTGATTAGGGTTCCATACTATAAGCGTTGTGAGCCCGAGAAACAGGAGATATTAATCACTGAATAAGGCCGAGGGTCTGATTGTGAGTGATAATTAAGGGATTGAGATGCACGCCGCACCATGCTTCTATTTATTTATGCCTAGATCTGACTTATTATAGCGCTTGGATTGAAGGAGCTCCTCCGAAGTCTGTACCCCCATATCGAGCGCACTAGACATTATATTGGGATGGAGGTCCCTGGGTATGGAGTTTCCCTATATATTTCATATTTGGGATGGAGTTCCCAGGGCATGGAGTTGCCTTATACATTTATATTTGGGATGGAGTTGCTTGGGCTGGACCTGCCTCGTACAGTAATGAGTGATTAAGTACTCTGAGAGTGTGAGTACGCGAGGCTTCCATTGTAGTATACCACACACAGCATGCACAGTGAAATGTAGACATAGACCCTCATATCATTCAGAGTTGAACTATTTTACTTGAATTGAGTTTTTATCTGATGAACTTGAAAACATGCCAACGTTTCTGTATTGTTATTTCTATATTGAACTGCACATGCTGAGTTCATCACTACTTTCAGTCCACGTAACGACCCAACCGGTCGTTCCAAGAGTTTAGCCTATTTTCCCCATTTCTTCTTCATTCTTGTATGGTTCAGCTCTTTTATGTTGCGTTGGGTTGATTGGTTCGGGTTCCGAATGGTTGTGGAGTGAAATGATACACTTAGTCTCTTAAGTTGGTAATTTAGTTGGAAAAGTCAACCGGAAGTTGACTTATAGGTAAATGATCACGGAATGTGGTTTTTGTGGCTCAGATAGCTTCATTAGGTAATTTGGGACTTAAGAGTGTGTTCTCAATGTCTTTCGGAGGTCCGGAGTAGAATTAGGCTTGAATTGGCGAAATTGGATTTTTGGCGATTTTCGATCGACAGTGGAAAATTAGCTATCGGGGTCAGAATGGAATTCCGAAAGTTGGAACAGGTTCATAGTGTCATTTGGGATGTGTGTGCAAATTTTCAGGTCATTCGAACATGGTTTGGGTGGTTTCGGCATCGTTGGCGAATTTCAGAAGTTTAGAAATCCTTAGGCTTGAATTTTGGATTTGATTTGGTGTTTTGAGGTTATTTTGAGTGTTCCGAGGGTTCGACTAAGTTGGAATATTGATATATGACTTGGTGGTACTTTTGGTTGAGGCCCTAGGGGATCGGGATTGATTTCGGATGATTCCGGAAGGTTGGGAGTTGGAAATGCAGCAAATTGGCTGCTGGTGCAGGCCTAATGGTGTAGTAGCACCTGCGGACGGGGAGCCGCATGTGCGAAGGCGCAGGTGCGGAAGACCTTGCGCAGGTGCGGAAGACCTTGCGCAAATGTGGAAGTAGAGAGCCTGGCCTGGGAGCGCAGGTGTGGAGATTGGCTCGCACCTGCGGGCCCGCAAGTGCGTGTAGAAGACCGAAAATGCAAAAATTTGGTCTTAAGTGTGAATCCGCACCTGCGAGGTATTTTCCCAGGTGCGGCGTCGCAGGTGCGTATTATGGGGTCGCAGGTGCGAGAGTGCTGGGCAGAACCTATAAAAGGCTGCCTTCGCGAATTTTCACTCAATTCTTCACCATTGTTGACGGATTTTGGAGCTTAGAGTTGGGATTTCAAGGGGAAATTAAGTGTATTCAGTGAGGTAAGCTACTTGGACCTCGTATCTCGTGTTTATGGAAATTATTCCACTGTTTAATCATGTTTTAGTGGAGAGATTTGGGAGATTAGGGCTTAAAATTTGAGAGTATAAATTGGGGATTCGAGGGGCCATTTGGGGTCCGATTTTGATGTATTTGGTATGTATGAACTCGTGAGAGCGTAAGGATTCTAGTTTTTTGATTTTTATCGAAATTCGAGATGTGGGCCCGGGGATCGGGTTTGGCCAATTTCGGGATTTTTTATGTAAATTGGTTATTTTCGAGTGGGCTTTGTTCCTTTAGCATATCTTGATGATATGAATCTGTTTTGAATAGATTCAGGTCGTGTTGAGGCCGAGTCGAGGGGAAAAGGCATCGCGGAGTACTTTTTCATCCGGTTTGAGGTAAGTAACAAATGTAAATCTAGACTTGAGAGTATGAAACCCCGGTATTTCATATTTGATAAATGAGGTGACTCACATGCTAGGTGAAGGGCATGTGGGCGTGCACTGTTGGAATTGTGACTTGGTCCCTTCCGTAGCGACTGTTAAGTCGCGTATTTGATTTGAAAACATATAATATTCCATATTTTAGATATTTATACTGTATTTTGGGTTGTATGCCATGTTTGGGGCCTTGTGCCGACCTGTTTGGACCCTCAGGGTTGTTTTACTACTATTCTCACACTGTTTTGATAGAAAATATAATCTCAGTCATGATTTGTACTTGTTCATTATTCATTGTTCATCCCTGTTTTCAAACTAATGAAAGATATTTTTGGGCTGAGTCCCCATGATTTATGATGAGTTGTCCGAGTGGCTTGTGAGGGTGATGATTGAGTGAGGCCGAGAGCCGGATTATGAGGATAGTGATGGTTCGGGCTGCACGCCGCAGTGTTTTATATATATATATATATATATATATATATATATATGGATCGGGTTGCACGCCGCAGCGATATATATTGGATCGGGTTGCACGCCGCAGCGATATATATTGGATCGGGCTGCACGTCGCAGCAATATAGCGCTTAAGGAGCCCCTCCGGAGTCTGTACACCCCCAGTGAGAGCAGAAGACTATTTATGGATTAGTTTGCATGCAGCAACGATTATTATATGGTACCTATTGAGCGTGAGTGATGTGTGAGTGCTGATTGACGAGAGATGAGTCACGAGTGACTAAAAGGCTTGCCCGAGAGGCTTTATTTGTGAGTGACACTGTGCTTGAGGAGCTTATTTGTTATAAACTACTATTTTCACTCTTCTTTACATTTTAGCCTCTAAATGATAAATGTTGAATCAATGTTTTATATGAGATTTTGAAAGGGAAAAACTTGAGTTTTTATCAACTTTTGGGACGTAGATTCCTGACTTGATTTATTGATTCCACTGATATTTACTATATGAATTTACATGATTTTAAAAGCTCGTCACTACACTCAAGTCTTTATTTATATTTGTTACTTACTGAGTTGGTGTACTCACGTTACTCCCTGCACCTTGTGTGCAGATCCAGGTGCCCGGATCAAGTGAGATTTGATTCATTTTCAGTGGAGCATCTGTCGGAGACTGTGAGGTAGTTGCACGGCGTTCGCAACACCACCCTTCTCCTTCTCATTTTTGTTGCTATTTACATTTTTCCCAGACTTATTGTATTAAGGAATCGTGTCAGATTCTGTGTTCCATTTAGTTGCTCATTACTGTTGACTCCGGATTTTGGGGATATTATTTAGATGTTTCCATTGATTATCCAAATTTGTGAAATATTAAAAGTGGAAGATTTATGACAAATCGCGTTATTGATTTAAAGGGAAATTTTCTTGGATTATGTTCAGTGAATTGGCTAGCCTAGTACCACGATAGGCGCCATCACGACCAGTCTAGATTTGGGGTCGTGACAAGTTGGTATCAGAGCCTAGGTTACATAGGACTCATCAGTCATGAGCAGGTTCAATAGAGTCTTGCGGATCGGTATAGAGACGTCTATACTTATCTTCGAGAGGCTGCAGAACCCTTAGGAAAAATCTCACATTTCTTGAATTCTTGTCATGCAAATCTATTGATTCTCGCAATTAAACTTCTATTGTTTCATTCTCTCACAGATGGTGAGGACACGCACTACCGGACGGGCGGATCAGCCACCAGTGGGACCCATGAGGGGTCGAGGCCGCGGTCAAGGCCGTGGTAGGGATAGAGGCACATCCCGCGCAGCTTCTGGGGCGGTACCCATAGACCCGCCTATTATTCCATATCAGGTCCTAGCCACAGATGTTCCAGTGGGACCAGCTCAGGCACCAGCTGTGCCTATTGTTATTTCGGGTCTTCAGGAGACCTTGGCCCAGATTCTGACCGCATGCACCAGTCTTGCCCAGGTGGTCGCTTTTTCTACTTCAGCCACTACTTCTCAGGCCGGGGGAGGCATTCAGACTCCAATTGCCCATACACCTGAGCAGGTTATCCAGGGACTCCAGACATCGGAGGCAGTTCCAACCCAGCCGGTTGCACCAGCCCAGGATTTTGTGGTTCCAGCTATGGCTGACGACGAGTAGCGCAGGTTGGAGAGATTTGGTAGACTTCGGCCTTCGAATTTCAGTGGTGCTGAGGGCGAGGATGCCCAGGGTTTCTTGGACAAGTTTCAGAGGATGCTTCATACGGTAGGGATATTGGAGACTAGTGGGATCTCATTTACTACCTTCCAGTTCTCAGGAGCTGCATTTACATGGTGGGAGGCTTATGAGAGGCGTAGGCCCATTGGTGCAGCGCCTTTTTCTTGGCAGCAGTTTTCCACTCTCTTCTTAGAGAAGTATGTTCCATAGTCCCGCAGAGAGGAGCTGCGCAGGCAGTTTGAGCAGCTACGACAGTGTGATATGACGGTGTCAGAAGACAAGATGAGGTTTTCTGAGCTTGCCCGTCATGCTATTTGGTTAGTCCCTACGGAGAGAGATAGGATCAGGAGATTCGTGGATGGCCTCTCGTATCAGCTTCGTATTCTTATGACCAGAGAGAGGGTATCGGGTGCTACTTTTGAGCAGGTTGTTGATATCACCCGAGAGATTGAGTCGATTCGTCACCAGGAGCGACATGAGAGGGAGGCCAAGAGGCCTCGAGGATCTGGTAATTTTGGTGGTGTTCCTTCGGGCGGACAGTTCCAGCACGGCTGGGGCCGTCCTTTCAGGCAGGCTCAGTCGGGCCGCACAGGTTATCGTGGTGGATCCGCTGGTCGTGGTCCTCACAGTTCTCATCAGGGGCACCCATCATTCAGTGCTCTTCCAGCCCAGAGTTCATCTCGAGCGCCATCGGTTCATGACTCATCTATGCATGATTCTTCCAGAGGTTATCCTGGTGCTAGAGGTTCCCTTCAGTCCCTGTCTCCAGCACCGGGGAGTTGTTACGTGTGTGGAGAGTTTGGGCATATGAGGAGACAGTGTCCTCGTTTTCTTGGGGGTCCATCTTAGTAGAGAGGTCAGCCCTCAACGTCAACTCCAGTTACTTCACCACCCGCCCAGGCAACGAAGGGTGGGGTCAGGACGCTAGAGGCCGCCCTAGAGGGGCAGGTCGATCCGGTGGTGGTCAGGCCCGTCTTTATGCACTTCCAGCCAGACCAGATGTTATGGCCTCAGATGCAGTGATCACAGGTATTGTTTCAGTTTGTCACTGAGATGCTTCGGTTTTATTTGATCCTGGTTCCACGTATTCCTATGTTTCATCATATTTTGCCCACTTTCTGGATATGCCCCCCGAGTCCTTACTCATATATGTTCATGTGTCGACTCCGATTCATGCCCACAGGTCCTGATAGACAGGTTGAGAGTCCTCCAAGTAGGCTATCAGCTTAGGGAAGGTGTTGGGGCGCTCTATTTTCTCCGGAGTTGCTTATTTGGTTAGTATGGCGGGGCTCTGTCCCGGCCTTTATGGTGTTTATCTACTCTTAGAGGCTTGTAGACATATGTAATGTACGTAACAAATTGTATGGCCTTATCGGCCTATGTTTAGTATACAAGTGATCATTTTGGTCTTATAGGCCCATATGTGTTATGTATAAGTTGGTATTACATGTTTTATTCTAGTTATCCTACGACACCCTTTCCGTCTCATTTACCTATGATAGCATGATACGAAAAGATACGTTATGTTGGTACTCGGTTGAGTAAGTTACCAGGTGCCCATCGCGGCCCATCGGTTTGGGTCGTGACAGAAGTGGTATCAGAGCAGTTCTGTCCTAGGGAATCTACAAGCCGTGTCTAGTATAATCTTGTTTATGGGTGTGTCGTGCACCACACTTATAAGCAGGAGGATACAAGGCATTTAGGACTGTCACTCTTTCTTCTTACTCTAGATCATGTGGTACAGATCAATTGTAAGAACTCAATTTCCTAAACCTTATCTTATTCATACTACGACAATGCCTACATCTAGAAAGATTGCTGGTAAGGGATTGAATGCGATTGTGGAAGAGTTGAGCTAGAGGAACTCGATTTTTTCATCATACTTATGATGGACAAATATGAGGTATTCAATAGATCATGTGTGTACTAAGATGTGGAAGTTTCTTGATAAGGAGCCTTAAGGCATGAATATCTATCCACCCATATGGTGAAAAGCAATGAGAGATTCAGAAGGAAGATAGATGCAAGTTTCAACAAGTAAAAGAAGCAAGATGAAGAAGGGTACGAGGCGCCCAGTTAATGAAGATTATCAGTATTGACAATTCAGGAAGAGGAATATAAGCCTTTTGTGTTTCCTTCAATAATATTAGAGGTATATACAATTGGCCACACCCATCTCGTTTATGCCCTATGAGAGCTAACGAAAGTAGTATAAGAGAAGGACGGGTATCAGGATCCGGCTGGGGTTAGAATGACCCAAAATGGTGGATGGATTATTTGCGTTAGTCGACATTTCCGTAGGATATTGCAGATGTGCTAACAGATCTCCTTGTGAGACACCCAGATGGTGGACTCTAGAATAATACAGCTAGATATGAGTATTACAAAGATAGGAACTGGAAGCCTTGAAAGGATAAATATTACCATAGTGTGGCTCCCGTCCCTAGTAGAGCGATAACGTTGAGCAACCCGAAGAGACAGTGGATGGAGCAAAGGGGAGCTAAAAGCAAAAGAATATCTTGTTGAAGTTTTCAGAATAAAGTGAGACAGAAATGTTAGCAGGAAATAAGAAGAGAGCTAATGAAGCATTATGAGTAAGATATGATATATTGATGACCATGGTGGATTAAAAAAAAAGATTACAGTATTACAGAGTCTATAGTCAAGTAAAGGAAAAGACGAGAGATGACAGGCCTTGAGACAACAAAAGAGTATAGGCCATGAAATCATATCCTCACTTCGAGAAATAAGTTCGTGACTTCAATGAAACTACCGGAAGGAAAATTTAGACCCCAGAATCATAGAAATCAGTATGGGCTGGTGAACAAGATAAACTAAACGTGAATTAGGGAGTAAGTGATTGGATAATACTCGGCATCATGAGAATTTCAGATTTCGTTCCGGCAATAATAGAATGGACAACAGAAGAAGATTCATGAGAAATTCAGAGAATGGTCATTCGGGCAGACACTTCCCTAAAGCAAGCAATGTGAGCAAAGGTAATCTTAAGGAACTGTATGTGCCAGTCACACTAAGTGTCACCCTCGTGAGTAAGGAATTTCGTTATCCTTGGTGCAGAAGGATTAACGCAAGGCGAGTAAGGATCATCAATGATATGAAAAGATGACAAAGATAAAGAGGTATAACATCTATAGGAGGGTTGTCGTAGCGCTAAATCTTAGTACTCCCCTAAAGGGGGGAATATGGAGTGATGTGAAATTAAGTCAGATTTAAGTGGTTCTAGTAACTATAGAATGGTAATGGAAGAATGTGATAACAATGAGAAATGGATGAGGTTGTACTTATTCAAATCCCACAAATATGCTACGATTCCGGAATATTATGCAAACACGACGTCAAGGAGAGGAAGTAAGCGTTCCTTCCCGAGATGTTATTAATTAATAAGGAGCTGGTGCAAGAGGTAAGTTAAGACAAAGTAAATAACCCAAGAAAGATTACGCGGAATATTGATACGAGAATAGGCCAACAGTAGTTAGTGGTTGATTCAGGAAGAGCCTAACTATGGCTAGACAAGAGGATACAGACAAATCAACAGATCGTGAAAGATAAACATAGGGAACCCCAAGATGGGGAATTCAGCCTCGCAGTTATGAAATCGTGATCCTTGAAATATATCCATATAGGAGTTGGGGAAGTTAAGAAAGTACCGTATGAGTGTTACGGAAATAAAAGAGAGTGTCACTGTGAAGACAGTCAAATTATTAGCTCATAAGTAACCCTACAATCACAAGGGCGTAAAGGTAAGTAACTACGGGTAATTAGGCGAGGAAGAACATCAAAAATTCCATCAGGCATATGATGTGATAAGCTCACAGCCTTACAAGAGTCAAGGATCTCCCCCCTCNCCCCCCCACAAGTACTACAATGAAAGACTAGTTGGGGAAATAAGGAAGAAGGCTTCAACCTAAGCACAGTGACCTAATGAGGAAATGGTCATGTAACAACCGTCTCACAACAACATTGTATGCACTCCATAAGAAGGTGGCGCCTACCGTGGCTATTAAACGAGGAGTAAAATCAGAAGTGATATTCAAGATCATATGAGTTGTATGGAATTCCAATATGTGTGGGAACTAAGATAAGCTAAGTATGCAAGCAACAAGTGGCAGAACAACCAAGAGAAGTAATAGCTTACGTTTAAAGAAAGCTGAAATGGAACGAAAGGAATTATTCGATTATTGATCAGCCGTAGAAAAATCCGGTATAAGTTAAAAGAAGGAATTGGGTCCAGGTCATAGACAAAGGATTGAATCATTAGAAGATTATATCATGGTTTCCACTGCGTTCATAAAAGGCTAAAGTAATAACAAAATGCCATGAGCCACAAATCGGAAGATAGCTTAAGCCTACATAAAGGCCGATCAGAAGGAAGAAGAAACTAACGAGTTACATCAATAAAGTGAATCAGGAGTCTGATTATTGGACCCACAAAATTATAGAAATCATGATTGAGGACATTGCAAAATCACTCTTAATATAAGAGGTACAAGAGAGATAGTACAGTAGTCATATTCTACAACGGCTCTACGATAAAGCCAGTTAGAAAAGTACCTGACTTATAAGAAGTCAATATAAAGCTCTCACCGGATTGTGTATACACTAGAGGTGCAAATATTATAATAGAACTTCAAGTTATGAATAGTCATTCGGATAGAAGGCTAGAAGTGTGGGATTCAGTATCCAGGAATGATAGCAGCGTCGTCACTAGCATGTCTTCCAGCCTACGGTTTCTAGGTATCAAGAAGCCTGATTAAGAGAGTAAAGAAGAGTTAGAGACGATGTGATGTCTCGCTTGATATTCCAGAATGGCATAAGAAAATCTATGATGCGAGCAAGTTGAAAGGTTGCGAGTAATATAAATAGATATGTGTAGGTCGCAAGCTATTGTATGGTAAAGCTACAAGGTTCTAGAAGACAGGAGTAAGGATAAGAAAGGGCGAGTGAGAAGGTGACGAGAATGGATAAATCCTCAGGATTAAACCCATGAAAACAAGAGAGCTAATGGTTTCTCTAAGTTACAGAAAGCTCAGTATAGCCGGAATGAACTCAAAGGAGTCTAAGACTAGTAACATTTAGAAGAGATGGAATGCTACCCTGGTAGTAGAATGAGGGTGTAATTGTGATAGATAAAGGATGATGTTTGGGCCTTCGATTGAGTAATGATTTCATGAATTGTACAGGATTAAAATACCTACATAAGGTAAACCACATTGAGATGCTATGAAAAATGGTTATGGAATTATAGTTCGTATCACCCCAAGTGGATCTGGAAAATCACTTCAAATGTTCCACCATGCAACGTGAGCCCTAGCGGCAGCGTTACATAAAAATGTCAAGTTATCAGTAGTAGATTACAGATCAACATTGAGGTGAATAAACAATAGACGGATAAAAGATACAAAGTATGAGATAAGATTAGGCAATCATTCTTAAGATGAACGGTGATGAAGGAGCATTAAAGGACTTAGATTTATACATATAGGATAAGCAACAAGAATAACTTAGAGTTTGGTAGCAGACCTCAGTAACGATAAATCGAAGCAAGAGTGATGGTATACTAACCTACCTAGATGTAGTAAAGCCATAAGGATATTTAACCAAAGTTATGAAACAAGATATAGAAATATTCGTAAGTTCAACAAAGTACAAGCGAAGAACTTCAAGTATACATATAGATGCCCATAGGGACATCCTGTCAATTTTTGTATATGTTTGCAAAGTAAGGCCTAGAGATTGGCTTAAAGATGAGGAAAAAGAAGAGAAGAATCGCATAGGTGCACTTACAAGGAAAACGTTGTATAGGCTGCAGGATAGAAGATAGCAATAGTTACGAGATTGGAAGGATTCCGACCACAAGTCATGGTGTCAAAAAGAGGCCTAAAAGGGGGAATGCCATGGAATTTGGAATTATTCACAAAACAGTTGCCTAGATAGCAAGGAGAGTACTAAAGTATTCGAAAGACATAAGTTATGAAAATGATAAGTGCATAAGTCAACATTTGAGAACGAATGTTCCAAAGGGGGGAATAATGTTACACCCCATGATTTGTACGTGAAAGTATGACATAAGTAAATTAATGGAAGCTTGGAAAATGAGATATTACATCCCGCATTTTCGTACGTTAAAGTTTCGTCACAAGCTAATCGACGTAAGTTCGGGAATGAGATTGTTTTGAGATTATAAGCATTATGCTATTTCAAAAAGGTGATAAGTAAATTCGTGAAGGTGAGAGGGTAGGCGAATCAAACAAAATGAGTTTCGTCGAAGTTTAACAATTTGGAGATAAAGTACGATCCAAGCTATAATACCCCGTATTTATGGACTAGTGCCATACAATGTACCACATGACCATGATAGTAAGATATATAAAGTGTGTTAAAAGTGAGTAGTATTTTAAGCAATTTGAGATAATTCTTGATTTTGTGGGTAATGGGGTAATTAATGATACTTGGGGGAAGATTAGCTAAATAATTATGAAATTTGATAAGCCTAACCCCCCCCCCCCCAAAAAAAACTTGGCAGCCCTAGGAGACCTTGATGATGAGTCTTATATCACAAAACTAGGTGGCATGTGTTAGGGGAGTTTGGTGGCTAGTCATCACAAGTGGGGCCCACTCTCTTTGGTAAAATAAACCATCTTCCTACATCATTGAAGAGAAATGACAATGTCCAACATGAAATGTTAGAAGGTCCAACGTGAAATTCTCTTAAATGCTACAAGGTCTAACGTGAAATGCTAATTCAAAGAAAGCCCGGTATAATCTTTCTCAAGAATATCATACGGATTTTTCCCTACTTCAATCCGTCGTTACGTGTTTTCACAAAAGAGAATCGGTTTAGGTATGTTAAGGCTATCCCTTATTTCTTTTGGCATGATATATATGACACAAACAAAACGAGTGAATGTACAATTTCCATAAATGACTTTATTCATAGAAATACTAGAGATGCTTATGTTCTTGATTCCCCATCTGTTATATTATTCTATCATTTGTTCATGGGTCTCAAAAAAATACGTAAGTTGATAAATTTTATTTCATGATATTAATCAAAGGCATAATGGTCGTACAACACTCTGAAAGGTTGTATTGACGTACTTCACATGAATTGCATTCATTTACATTGACCCATGACCAGACGGCATTATATACACGTATGTGTGTGTGTGTGTGTGTGTGTGTATATATAAGATATGAAAAAAGGTTATGGCATTTTATACGCACCACCACTTGATCAGCTGGTATACATTGATGATGTTGCCCATAGTGGCCGAGATGATATGATGGGATGCCCTCAGAGGCTTGATGATGGTATCAAATCATATACCCATGCATGGTATGACATTTATACACATACGCGTGACATTATAATATTAAATGATTCATAGAGCTATTCAGATATACATGTTGGGTCTTTTATTCCATGTTTCTCTCATGTCTATTATTTACTGATTTTCATTCCTTACATACTCGGTACATTATTTGTACTGACGTCCCTTTTTCCTGGGGACGCTGCAATTCATGCCCGCAGGTCCTGATAGACAGGTTGAGATTCCTCCAAGTAGGCTATCAGCTTAGCGGAAGGTGTTGGGGCGCTCTATTTGCTCCGGAGTTGCTTATTTTGTCCATATGATTTGTTCATGTATTGATTGGTATGGCGGGGCTCTATCTCGACCTTTATAGTATTTATCTACTCTTAGAGGATTGTAGACATATGTAATGTACGTAACAGATTGTATGGCCTTGTCGGCCTATGTTTAGTATACAAGTGATCATTTTGGTCTTATAGGCCCATATGTGTTATGTATAAGTTGGTATTACATGTTTTATTCTAGTTATCCTATGAAAACCTTTCCGTCTCATTTACCTATGATAGCATGATACGAAAAGATACGTTATGTTGGTACTCGGTTGAGTAAGGTACCAGGTGCCCATCGCGACCCATCGATTTGGGTTGTGACCGAAGTGGTATCAGAGCAGTTATGTCCTAGTGAATCTACAACCGTGTCTAGTATAGTCTTGTTTATGGGTGTATTGTGCACCACAATAAGCAGAAGGCTACAAGGCATTTAGGACTGTCACTCTTTCTTCTTACTCTAGATCGTGTGGTAGAGATCAGTTGTAAGAACTCAATTTCCTAAACCTTATCTTATTCATACTACGACAATGCCTACATCTAGAAAGATTGTTGGAAAGGGATTGAATGCAATTGTGGAAAAGTTGAGCCAGGGGAACTCGATTTTTGCATCATGCTTATGATGGACAAATATGAGGTATTCAGTAGATCATGTGTGTACTAAGATGTGTAAGTTTCTTGATAAGGAGACTTAAGGCATGAATATCTATCCACCCATATGGTGAAAAGCAATGAGAGATTTAGAAGGAAGATAGATGCAAGTTTCAACAAGTAAAAGAAGCAATATGAAGAAGGGTATGAGGCGCCCAGTTAATGAAGATTATCAGTATTTACAATTCAAGCAGAGGAATATAATCCCTATGAGTTACCTTCAATAATAACAGAGGTATGTACAATTGGCCACACACATCTCATTTATGCCCTATGAGGGCTGACAGAAGTAGTATAAGAGAAGGACGGGTATCAGGATCAGACTGGGGTTAGAGTGACCCAAAATGGTGGATGGATCGTTTACGTTTGTCGACATTTCCAAAGGATATTGCGAATGTGCTTAAAGATCTCCTTGTGAGACACCCAGATGGTGCACTCTAGAATAATACAACTAAATATGAGTACTACAAAGATAGGCACTAGAAACCATGAAGGGATAAATATTACCTTAGTGTGGCTCCCGTCCCTAGTGGAGTGAGAACGTTGAGCAACCCGAAGAGCCAGTGGATGGAGCAAAGGGGAGCGCGATGTGACGTGCAGCCTGATCCCATAAATATCATTCATACAAACAGACCCTCGAACTCACTCAGCCATCAATCTCTCCAGCCTCTCGGGCTCACAACTCGTGCCAAGCATGCCAAATCAATGATACGTTATGTGACAATGTAGGATAACAGAGACTGAGATATTATATGCAATGATGAATACGACTGAGTACATAACTATACTTACGGAAATAACTCAACAGTAAAGAACGACCATTGTGGGTCCCAATAGCTCCAGCACATAGCCTAAACATGACTTCTAACATAATTCACTACTCAAGTGCTCTAACACATAGGGTAGAGTAATAATATTCAGATAAGATAGCTACATTATTCCACGGAATTAACTGAATCACAATTTCTACGGTGCACACCCCCACGCCTGTCACCTAGCATGAGCGTCACCTTAACACCAACCATATAACACGTAAATTTAGGGATTCATACCCCAGGACCAAGTTTAGAAGTGTTACTTATCTCAAAACGCGCAAATCTCTACTCCAACAAGCCTTTTCCTCGCGAAACGGCCCCTGAATGCCTCGAATCTAGCCACAAACAATTCGATACAATCAACTCAAGCTATCGGAATCAATTCCATATGAAAATGCTAAGCTCTAAATAAAAAGTCAAAAAGTCAACTCCGGACCCACATCTCAGAATACGACAAAAGTTACAAAATTCGGATACTCATTCAACCACGAGTTCAACCATCCCCAAATTACTCAAATTCGACACCAAAATCCGGCTCAAATCCCCACAATTCTGCCTAAGAAGTTTTCTCCATTTTTCCAAATATTTCAACCCAAATCACTAATTAAATGATGAAATCAAGGATATATTCATGAATTTAACCAAAACCAAGTTAGAATCTCTTACCCCATTCACTCAAGACATCGAGATTCGACATCACGATGTGACAAATCTCTCCAAGAGTCGCCTCAAACCGAGCTCCCTAAATCAAATTGTGAAATAAACTCAAACCTCATTTTTTAGATTTAATATTCTGCCCAGAAGTCCTTAATCGTGATTGCGGAAAATGTCTTGCAATCACGAAGCACAAACTAAGTTGCCCCAGAATTTAACACTGCATGAACGCATACAGAACCATGCATACGCGAACGCCACCATTCCTGACCTACGCGATCGTGGACAAGCACATGCGATCGCATAGAACAATGCGCGTGAACCCCGCTCCTGCCTCATTTCCTCTTCGCAAACACGGCCTAGCCCACACGATCGCGATTCACTACTTCACTAAACTACGCGATCGCATGCCTCAACTCGCGAACGCGTAGAACAAGAATCTCAACTACACAAATAAACCTACGCGATTGTGGGCCTTCCTACGCGATCGCGTATAAAGAAACCTGACCTGAACACCAGCAAACTTCAGCAGACTTCAGCCATTTCTCCAAGTTAAATTCCACTCCGATAACCATTTGAAATCCACCCGAGGCCCCGGGGACCTCAATCAAATATACCAACAAGTCCTAAAAATTATACAAACTCGCTCGAAGCGTCAAATCACATCAAATAATGCTAAAACCATGAATTTCACATCGATTCAATCCTAATGAACATATGAACCTCTAACTTCTATATTCGATGTCGAAACCTATCAAATCAAGTTTGATTGGACTCAAATTTTGCATACAATTCATAAATGACAAAATGAACCTATTCCAACTTTTGGAACCAATATCCGATCCCGGTAACCACAAATTCTATTCTCGGTCAAACTTCTCAATTCCAAAACTTCTAATTTTTCAATTTTCGCCATTTCAAGCCAAAATCAACTACGGACCTCAAAATCACTATCCGGACACACTCTTAAGTAAAAAATCACCATACAAAGCTATTAGAACCATCAAAACGCTATTGCGGGGCCATTTACACATAAGTCAACATCTGGTCAACCTTTCAACTTTATGCTTCCAATCTTTAGACTAAGTGTCTCAACTCAAAACAAGACAAACAAGAAAAAAAATACTGTTGTTTCTTTGCAGAAAAAGGTTCTGTTTGAACACTTAATGTTATTTTAGGATTTTTTTTCTTGGCCTTGAAATTATAAAAATGGTTACTAGACTTTAAAAAAACCCCTAACCATCTCGTTTTCTCTCTAGGTGGGCGATCATGCTTGCCTAGGGCAGCCATGGCTGCTGTGACCTCTCCCCAACCTTTGGTTGTGGGAGAGACAATTCAAAAAACTAATGAAACAACAATAAATCATAATCCAACCCAGTTACGCTGATCAAATCCGTCCAAAACAGTCTGCCGCAACTATGTCCAAAGTCGAGTTGGTTCCTATGACAATTGTACATGGTGAACCAACGATAGAGTTCTCAATGGATGAGATTAATCAATTCACAAGAGAGTAAGGGCTTCATCAAGTTGCTATCATGAAGTTTTCATACGGAAAACCTGATATACACGAGTTTAGAAAAGTTTTTTCGTCACAATTCGATATTCAAGGTCGCTGCAATATAGGACTGCTGGAATTTCGCCATCTTTTAATTAGATTTTGATCTATATAACGACTATGTTCTATTTTTATCACGATCAACTGGTTATATCAAGGCTAAAGGTGATGAATTCTTTTTTAGAACATTCCCATGGACGTTAGAATTCAATCCAAAGGAGGAAACGTCCATGGCAGTCGTATGGATTTCTTTTCTAGGTCTGCCGCCTAACTTCTTCGCCAAGAGGTCGTTGCTGTCTATTGCTTCAGCTGTTGGTAAAAATCTTGCTGTGGACAAGGCGACTCAAGAAAGAACACGACCTAGCGCGGCTAGAGTCAAGGTAATCCTAGATCTTTTGGATAAACATCCTAAGAAGGTTAAAATTTTGATGGTCGACAAAGAAACAGGTAAAACAATCGTGCATTATCAGGAAGTTGTATATGATAATCTTCCAAAGTATTGCACATATTGCAAGCATCAAGGACATGATGATAAAGCATGTCGATTGTTGAAAGAACAAGGTGTAGAGGAGATGACAAAAACAGGTGCAACAGTTGAGAGAAATCTGCCAGTTATAGACGTAACCATGACTGAGCAGATGCAAGGAGATGCTAGAGATTATCCAAATACTAAAAGAGTTGAACAAAGAGCTAAAGAAATAGAAGCTTCAAATGGTAAACTAATAGAAGCAGTAGCAAAGGAAAATCTGATCGAACAGCAGTTTTTACAAAAGGAAGGAGGAAAAGACACTGCTAATTCGAGCAATGATCAATTGCTCAATCGAGCAACAAATGGTAATGTTGTAGGTGATGGTTTAATGATTGATAAGGGCCCTCCTAAACCTACACGTGATATCCCTGCTAGACAAGCTTTAGCAAGGATTTATAATGTAGTAAATCCAATTGTGTCAGCGTATGATAAGTTGTCTATCAATAATAGTGCAGCTGGTGTTTTATCAAAAACATTGGAACATGGAGATAGAGAAGTGGTTGAGGGTGCAACATATACAGGTTCAAAGGCCACTATTATTCATGCTGATGGTAATGATCAATGTGGCAATAGAATGGAAGCAATTGTACAAGTAACAGATGTACAAAACACTGGGGAATTGACAACACCAGTGGTCAATCGTGAAGGAGAAGCCCAGTTTTCTGGAGGTAAGGAGAATGGGGATAAGGATGTGGATTTGGAAATTAAGGCTGGGGATGAGAAGTTGGATGATATGTGTGATGATACAAATAAAAAAGTAGAAAAATGGAACGTAGTTTCTTCAAGAAAATCACCTACTAAGCAGGTATTATCGACCAGGAAAAATGTTGCAGGTGTTCGACCAAAAACTTTGAACTGTGCTTCCAGCTCAAATGTTTTTGAAGTGCTGGCAACTGTGGACGATGGGAAACTGGATTCAACAACACTAAAAGATGATATGATGAACAAACAGTTGATTCCATACAATAGTAGTGGAAAAGAAGTCCATGATAGCGAGGATTTGGCCAAGGAAGGGAGTGTTCAACAGAAGGTATCAAAGAAAATTTGTGTCGAGGAGTTAAGGAGTAAGGCTCACAGCTCTAATACTCCTACATTGCATTTTTCTAACACTCACGTCCAACAAATCATTAAAGAAGCTCAGAGTGCAATGATGTTAAACACTAATATGGTTAAACAACCATTGGTTACGTTGAACACTTCCGTCTTTGAAGTACCATCACAATCGTTGGAGTCTTGTGGAGAACATGGGTTAGTGTTGTCCACAGGAAAAAACAATGAGATTGTTAAAGCAAATGTGAGGGCAATGGCAATCAAGTCTAAGCTATGGGCTGACCAACCAGAGTACGATGATGAAGAAGACTGGGGAGTAGATTTTATGGAGGATTCTACTGATGACGGTGAGAGGTGTAGTGGTGATGAGTAGATCTTATCAGTAGGTACACCATCCTTGCCAAAAATTGGAAGCTCTTCTAAGGTAGGATCAGGAACCAAGCTTAATGCTAAAGCTCCTGCTTTTATTCCTAAGACTAGGCAGCAATGTAAGGCAACTGGAACAACTTTGCAAGAATTACCAGTAATAAAGCAGTATGGGCAGCACCAGATATTGTCGAGCAGTACAACTCCTAGTATTCCAGTAATTAACACTGGACAGCAGCAGCAGCAGTTGAATGCAACAATTGAGCAGCAGTTGAATGCAAGCAATCCTGGAGCAAAGTCGACTGGGCAGCAGCAAAACAAATCTGGAGCAAAGTCGACTGCACAGCAGCAGATTTTTATGACCAATGCAGCTGCTATGTGTGTGACTGATCAATTTGCTGTCACAACTGGTGGACAGCAGCAGCAGGATAAAAGGCCAACAACTATCACTTTGGAGGATAGAAAATTGCTCGATGCTTTGGTAAGTTCCAAACCTCTAAACTCTCTAAATACACCTCAGTTAGCTAGCACTGGACGTGTGAAAAGAACAAGAATTAAAACACAAAATAAGGCGGCATTGATTATTAAAGAAGATGGAAATGCTTTGGTGTCTCAAGATATGTTGCAACACATGCCAAATCCAGTGATATTGGGGAGGTATTTTTATGAATAAGGTGAGGAAGATGCAATGATGCNCCAATGAGAGTTGCCAAACAAAAACAGGTTTATCCAACTACGTCAACAAAGTCAACTCGTTCAAAGAAGAAAGCATGAAATTTGAAGACATTTTGAAGAGGGTAGAGGAGGAAGACAAGCGGTTAAAAGTTGAAGACTTCATAAAATTAGAGAAGATAGTATATCACTGTTATGTTTGCATATTCTTATTCTACCATCACATTAGCATAGTTTTATGTAATATCATCACAGAGTATGTTATAAACTCTGTGATGATCATAGAATATTTAGTACTAGCTAGTTCTTTATTTTTACATGCATGCTAGTAGGTGAGGTTTTTATTTGCCTCAGTAGGATTAGTAAGGTAAGGTTTAGCCCAGTTTGTGTTGTTTTAGCCCTATGCCTTTGGAAAGACATCCAAATGGCTATGATATTATATGCCCTCGTGAGACTTTGCCGGCAGCTACACCATGATTCCTCTACATGAGGCTACCATAAGGGCATTGGGAGGCGCAGAGGAGTGATTATATAGCCAAGGCACAGAGGCAACACTACTGGTGCTATTGTCTCCCTTATTTGTACTCTTCCTATGTGATTCTTTTCTTGCTTTTTAGTATTAATAAAACTAGCCCTAGGCACTTGCTAGTGGATTGCCAAAAAAAAAAAAAGTGTCTCAACTCATTCTGAAACATCCCTGAACCCAAAGTAACTACTCCGAAAAGTCACATAACAACAATTTAGCATAGACTAAGCAGTAAATGGGGGAACGGGGCTACAACACTCAAAACGACCGGCCGGTTCATTATATCCTCCCCCTCAAAATAAACGTTTGTCCTCGATAGGGTCTAGAAACATACCTAGAGTCTCAAATAGGCATGGATATCTGCTCTGCAACTCCCTCTCGATTTCCCAAGTAGCCTCCTCAACTGGTTGACCTCTCCACTGCACCTTCATTGAATCTATGTTCTTTGACCTCAACTTTGGAACCTGTCGATCCAAAATGGCCACCAGCTCCATGTCATAAGTCAAATCACCATCCAACTGAGTCGTGTTGAAGTCCAAAACATGAGATGGATCGCCGACATACTTCTGAAGCATCAAAACATGAAACAGTGGATGAACACTCAACAGACTAGGTGACAATGCAAGTTGCTAATCCACCTCATCAATGCTCTCAAGCACCTCACAAGGCCCAATATACCAAGGGCTCAACTTGCCTTTATTTTCGAACCTCATAACACCCTTCTTGGGTGAAACTCTAAGCATTACCTTCTCTCCCATCATGTAAGAAACATCACGAAGCTTCTTGTCGGCGTAACTCTTCTGCCTAGACTGCACCATGCGAAGCCAATCCTGAATCAACTTAACCTTGTCTAAAGCATCCTGAACCAAGTCAGAACCCAATAGCCTAGCCTCGCCCAGCTCAAACCATCCCACCAGAGACCGACACCATCTACCATACAAAGCCTCATACGGAGCCATCTGAATGTTCGATTGGCAGCTGTTGTTGTAGGCAAACTCTGCAAGCGGAAGAAACTGGTCTCATGAACCCCCGAAATCTATGACACAAGTGCGTAGCATATCTTCCAATATCTGAATAGTGCGCTCTAACTGTCCGTCCGTCTAAGGGTGAAATATTGTACTCTAATCAACTTGTATGCCTAACTCTCGTTGTACTACTCTCCAAAATTGTGATGTAAACTGTGTGTCTCGATCTGAAATAATGGACACTGGCATACCGTGAAGGTGAACAATCTTGCGGATATAGATCTCAACTAGCGGCTCCGAAGAATAAGTAGTTCCAATTGGAATAAAATGCGCAGACTTGGTCAACTGATCCACAATCACCCAAATAGCATCAAACTTCCTCGAAGATCGTGGAAGCCCTGACTACAAAATCTATGGTGATACGCTCTCATTTCCACTCTGAAATCTCAAGCCTCTGAAGTAATACGCCCGGTCTTTGATGTTCATACTTCACCTGCTGACAATTTAGGCACCGAGCTACAAACCCCACTATGTCTTTCTTCATTCTCCTCCACCAATAGTGTTGCCTCAAGTTCTTGTACATCTTTGCGGCACTCGAATGAATAGAATACCATGAACTGTGGGCCTCCTCAAGAATCAACTCACGTAGCTCATCTACATTAGGCACACCAAATATGACCCTGCATCCTCAACACCCATCATCACATATAAAGAGCTCCTTGGCATCACCATGTTGAACCGTGTCCTTAAGGACAAGCAAATAGGGATCATCATACTGGCGCTATCTGATACGATCATATGAGGAAGACCGAGAAACCACACAAGGTAGAACTTGACTGGGCTCCAAAACATCTAATCTCACGAACTGATTGGCTAAGTCCTAAACATCTGATGCAAGCGGTCTCTCACCGACAGGAATGAATGCAAGGCTTCCCATACTCACTGCCTTTATACTCAAGGCATCGGCCACCACATTGGCATTCCTAGAATGATACAGAATGGTGATATCGTAGTCCTTTAGCAACTCCAACCATCTTTGCTAACTCAAATTAAAATCCTTCTACTTGAACAAGTGTTGGAGACTCCGATGATTTGTAAATACCTCATAAGACACACCATAGAGGTAATGCCTCCAAATCTTCAATGCATGAACGATGGATGCCAACTCCAAATCATGGACATGGTAGTTCTTCTCATGAAGCTTCAACTGACGCGAAGCATAAGCAATCACTCTACCCTCCTACATTAAGACACATCCAATACCAATCTGAGAAGCATCACAATACACTGTATCAAGAGCCTAACGCTGAAGGAAAAACTAGAACTGGAGTTGTGGTCAAGGTAGTCTTGAGCTTCTGAAAGCTCTCCTCACACTCATCCGACCACCTGAACGAAGCACCGTTGTGGGTAAATTTGGTCAAAGGCACTGCAATGGATGATAAAATCCTCCACAAAGAGACGATGATACCCGTCTAAGCCGAGAAAGCTCAGAATCTCAATAGCTGAAGACGGTTTAGGATAACTCTGAACCGCCTCTATCTTCTTTGGATCCACCTTAATCCCCTCACTATACACCACATTCCCCAAGGACACCACCAAACTAATCCAAAACTCACACTTGGAGAACTTGGCATAAAGCTTCTCCTCCCTCAACCACTGTAGTACAATCCAAATGTTGCGCATGCTCCTCCTGGCTATGTGAGTACACAAGGATATCATCAGTGCGTACTATGACAAATGAATCAAGATACTGCTGAAATACAATGTTCATCAGATGCATGAATGTTGTTGGGGCGTTGGTCAACCCAAAAGCATCACAATGAACTCATATTGACCATAACGGGTCCTGAATGCCATCTTCAGAATATCCGAGTCCCGAATCTTCAACTGGTGATACCCAGACCTCAAATCAATCTTAGAGAACACCATTGCTCTCTGAAGATGGTCAAATAGATCATCAATACACGGCAAAGGATACTTGTTCTTGATCGTGACTTTGTTCAACTGCCTATAGTCGATACACATCTGCATAGTACCATCTTTCTTCTTCACAAACAGAACTGGTGCACCCCAAGGCAACACACTAGGCCTAGTAAACACCTTATCAAGAAGTTCCTGAAGTTACTCTTTCAATTCCTTCAACTCAGTCGGTGCCATACGATACGAAGGAATAGAAATGGGCTGAGTACTCGGCAAGTCAATACCAAAGTCAATGTCCCTATCAGGTGGCATGCCCAGCGGGTCTGTAGGAAACACATCCAGAAATTCTCGCACCACCGTAACAAAATCATTAGTAGGAGTATCAGCACCAACATCCCTCACAAAGGCCAAATATGACAGACACCCCTTCCCAACCATCCGTTGGGACGTCAGATAAGAAATCACCATGCTGGGAACGTAATCTAGAGAACCTCTCCACTCGATCCTCGGCAACCTCGGAATCACCAGCGTCACAGTCTTAGCATGACAATCCAGAATAGAATGACATGGAGACAACCAATCCATACACAAAATCACGTTGAAATCAACCATACTAAGCAATAAGAGATCAACTCTAGTCTTTAATCCCCCAATAGCCACTACACACGACCGATACACACGGTCCACAATAACAGTGTCGCCCACTGGCGTAGATACATGAACAGTTGAAACAAAGGACTCACGGTGCATCCTCAGATAACGAGCAAAATATGATGATACATACGAATACGTGGAACCATGGTCAATAATATAGAAGCATTTTTGTGGCATACCGAGACAATTACTATAATCACTGTTTCTAAAGCAATGGCCTATGGCCTGATACGAATAACATAGAATCGATCTTGATCGCCACCTGTTCGGCCTCCTCCTCTAGGGTGACCTTTGGTGCCTGAGCCCCGCCTTGAGTTGGCTGGGCGGGTGGTGAAGTAACCGGTGCGGAAGTCGCACCTTGATTCCTCTGCTGAACTAGACCTCGTAAAAGAAGGGGATAATTCCTCTTCAAATGATCCAACTCTTGACACTCAAAACAACCCCTCTTGGAAAAATGGCTGCAAGTATTGAAGTGAACCCCGAGAACCAGAATAACTACCAGAGGAACCTGGTGCAGATGAACCCTGAACTAAAGGTGCACGAGATGAATTTTGAATTGGAAGTGCACTAAGAGATGACTGACCCAGCCGAGCACTGTATGAACCATGTCTAGTTTATGTTCCACGATAAATTGGACAAGCCATCTGAGCGGACCTATAAGGACGACCACTACTGTGGTAGGACTGTCCCCCAGAAGAAACACCGTTGAAACCACCCAAACCACGAGGACTCTTGGCCTCCCTCTCCTCATTCTCCTAAATACGGACCAACTCTAATCGTCGAGCAAATCAACCCCCTCATCAAACCTAACACCTGCTACATTCTCCAGAGTCGTAACAAAATGCAACTGATAGTTGAGGCCATCAATGATCCTCCTAATCCTCTCCCTATCGGTGGGAACCAACCAAAATGCGTGACGAGCCAACTTTGAAAACCTCATCTCATACTGGGTAACAGACATGCCCTCTTGACGTAGCTGCTTGAACTACTTGCGCAGCTCCTCCCTACGGGTCTGGCACAAACTTCTCCAAGAAAAGAACGGAGAACTCATGCCCTAAAAGTGGTGCTGCACCGACTGGCCTGCTCCTCTCATAGGCCTCCACCATATGAAGGCAGCCCCTGTTGAAAAGTAGTAAAGGAGACTCCAACAGTTTCCAGGACACCCGTCGTGCGAAGAATCCGCTGGCACCTATCCAAGAAGCCCTAAGCATACTCTAAGTCAGCCATACTGAATGATGGAGGCTTGAGCCTCTTAAATATCTCTAGTCTTTTCTACTTCTCATCACTCATAATGGGACCCACCTGGGCCTGAGCAACTGCAATCGATTGGGCTGGTAGTACCCCCGGTGTGTGAATTCCCTGCACTACATGCTCTGGAGTATAGGCGGCGAGAGTCTGAGTACCTACCCCGGCTTGAGAAGTGGATGGAGCATCCTGAACAGAAACCGCCTGAGCAAGGCTAGTGCAACCAGTCAATATCTGGCCAAAGCCTCCTAAATGACTAAAATCATAATATGCTCAACTGGTGCCTGAGCTTCCCACTAGATCAACCACACCTGGAACCTGTCCCTGAGTTGGAGCAACTAGTAGGTCTACAGGTGATGCTCTAGCTGTTGTACGAGCCGCACCTCGGTCTCTAACGTGACCTCGGCCTGTCGTGGCCCTAGTTGGTGGTACTAGTGGCCGTTCACCTGATCTTGTAGCGCGTGTCCTCACCATCTGTGAGAGAATGGAATAACAGACGTTTAGTTCTCAGAATAAAAAAATTTGCATGAAAAGAATACAAGAATGTGAAGTTTTCCTCAAGGTTTGGCAACGTTTCGAAGATAAGTACAGACGTCTCCATACTGATCCGCAAGACTCTACTAAACCTGCTCATGACTCGTGAGACCTGTGTAACCTAGGCTCTGATACGAACTTGTCACGACCCAAAACTCAACATGTCGTGATGACGCCTATCATGCAACTCATACATACCCAACACTTTTAAATTCAAAATACACTAAAACAGATGTAAATAAGTGAAAATATCAAAAAAGGGATGAAAGTGTCACAACCCAATACAGAATTTCCCAAAAACCCGGGTGTCGCTGAGTATACGAGCATCTATATAATAACACGGTCTAATAAAGGGAACACTGTCTAGGAAGGTAGAACAGTATAAGAAAAACTAAAAGATGAAGGAGGAGAGTCAAGGTCTGCGAACGCCAAGGAAGCTACCTCGATGATCTCCGAACTGATGAAACATTAGGAATCAGCAATCACTGTGCCCGGAAACACCTGCATCTGCACACGAAGTGCGGGTGTAGCGTGAGTAAAACCAACTCAATAAGTAACGAATCTAACCTTTAGACTGAAAGTAGTGACAAAACTCGAACTTTAATGCCCACATACAGAATTAACAGTACGGAAATTTACGGAAAATAGGACAATAATATCTTAGAGAATTAATAATCTACAGGTACCAATACAGGAATGTGGACATGATTCCAGGTTTAACATTTAAGCTCAATACAAGTAAAATATGTCAAGTCTGAATGATACGAGGAATATGACATCTCTATATCTACATGCCAATGTGCATGTCGCATGTGATGCAATACAATGAAGGCCTAGAGTACTCACACTCTCAGAGTACTCAACCTGACTGCCTCAATTCTCACTCATCACACTTATCACTTAGCACTGTGAGGGCAGATCCATCCCAATATCAATAGTAATTGCGCTCAATGTGGGTGTGCAGACTCCTGAGGGGAAAATCCATCCAAATGCTATAATAGGTCAACCATGGCATGAATCAATAAAGTCTGTTGCGACGTGCAGCCCGATCCCATAATATCACTCACAAATAGGCCATCGGCCTCACTCAGCCATCAATCTCTCCAGCCTCTCGGGCTCATAACTCGTGCTAAGCATGCCAAATCAATGATACATGATGTGACAATGTATTATAACAGAGACAGAGATATGATATGCGATGATGAATACGACTGAGTACATAACTATACTTAAGCAAATAACTCAACAGGAAAGAACGACCATTGTGGGTCCCAATAGCTCCAGCACATAGCCTAAACATGACTTCTAACATAAATCATCGCTCAAGTGCTCTAACACAGTAATAATATTCAGATAAGATAGCTACATAGTTCCACAGAATTGACTGAATCACAGTTTCTATGGTGTACGCCCACACGCATGTCACCTAACATGCACGTCACCTCAACACCAATCATATAACACGTAATTTCAGGGATTCATACCCTCAGGACAAAGTTTAGAAATGTTACTTACCTCAAACTGTGTAAATCTCTACTCCAACAAGCCCTTGCCTCGCGAATCGGCCTCCGAATGCCTCGAATCTAGCCACAAAAAATTCGATACAATCAACTCAAGCTATAGGAATCAATTTCATATAAAATGCTAAGTTCTAAATCAAAAGTTAAAAAGCTAACTCAAAAGTCAACCCCCGGGCCTACATCTTGGAATCCAATAAAAGTTACAAAATCTAAACACCAACTTAACGACGAGTCCAACCATACCAAAATTACTCAAACCCGACACTAAAAAATCCCGCTAAAATCCCCACAATTCGACTTAAGAAGTTTTTTCCATTTTTCTCAAATTTTTCAACCCAAATCACTAATTAAATGACGAAATCAAGGATATATTCACGTAATTTATCCAAAACCAAGTTAGAATCACTTAATTCAATCACTCCCTTGAAAGTATCTCGAAGAGTTGCCTCAAACCGAGCTCCCAAAATCAAATTGTGAAATAAACATAAACCCTCATTTTTTAGATTTAATATTCTGCCCAAATGTCCTTAATCGCGATCATGGAAAATGCCTCGCGACCGCGAAACACAAACTAAGTTTCCCCAGTATTTAACACTACGTGAAAGCGTAAGAGCCATGTGAATGCGTACACCAACATTCCTGACCTATGAAATCGCGGATAGCCCCACGCGATCACATAGAACAATGCGCGCGAACCCAGCTCCTGCCTCATTTCCTCTTCACGAACATGGCCTAGCCCACGCGTTCAGGATATACAACTTCACTAACCTACGCGATCGCAGCCCTCAACTCGCGAACGCATAGAACAAAAATCCCAGCTGCCCAAATAAGCCTATGCAATCGCGGACCTTCCCACTGGACATCAACCAAAAATACCAACAAGTACTAAAAGATCATACGAACTCGTTAGAAGCGTCAAATCACATCAAATAGCATTAAAACCACGAATCGCACATCGATTCAAGCCTAATGAACTTATGAACCTCTAACTTCTACATTCGATGTCGAAACCTATCAAATCAAGTCTGATTGACCTCAAATTTTGCACACAAGTCATAAATGAACCTATTCCAACTCCCAGAACCAAAATCCGAGCTCAGTAAACACTAAGTCAACTCTCGGTCAAACTTCTCAATTTCCAACTTTCGCCATTTCAAGCCAAAATCAACTACAGACCTCCAAATCACTATCCAGACACACTCCTAAGTCCAAAATCATCATACAAAGGTATCGGAACCATCAAAACTCCATTACAGATCCATTTACACATAAGTCAATATCCGGTCAACCTTTTTAACTTAAGCTTCCAGCCTTGATATTAAGTTTCTTAACTCATTCCGAAGCATCCCCGGATCCAAATCAACTACCTCGGCAAGTCACATTACAATAATTTAGCATAAAATAAGCAGTAAATTGGGGAATGGGGCTACACAACTCAAAACGACTGGCCGGATCATTACATTAGGCTCGTAAATTCATGAAATTATGTAGAAATTATGGAGCTTTTGAAGAAAACCTAGAATTTGGTATTTTTGAATTTTTACCACGAAATTGGATATGGAATTGGGAATAAATTATATATTTTAGTTCCTAATGTTATGGGTAATGTTTATCTTCGGAATTTTTTGGAATCTAGGCATGTGGGTCTGAGGGTTGACCTTGTTGACTTTTCGAGCGGAGTTGAGAATCATTAGAAATTATTAAATTATAAGCATTTGGAGTATATTTTGATTAATTTGCACATTGTTTGACTAGTTTCGGATCATTTGGCTTTGGGTCAAGGAGTTAGAGAGACAGTGGAGCCGTTCATGAAAATTTGGAGCGAGGTAGTCTCCTGTCTAACCTTGTGAGGAGGATTTTACCCCGTAGGTGTTGTTCTTGTTATATGTTACATGTTGTGGGAGATGTGCACGTATGAGGTGACGATTATCCGTGCGTATGCTAGAACTCCTAGTTATGTCCGGGTAGACTTAGGTTCACGTCATGATTTAATTGTACTATTTGAGTTATCCTCGCATGTTTAATCCCTTTATTTCGCATTACTACCTGAGACTAGGTTTGCGTAAAGTGATAAACTCGCTTTTGTAGAGATTTGACGAGCTACTTGATTAGCCGTGAAATAATTGTGGTTCCCTTACGAATTTCTTCCACATTGTGTGTTTTCATCGAAAAGCTTCCTTAAATTTCATAATTCACATGTATATTCGTGAGTGGGGTCAAGGAACCGTTAAATCTTCTTATTCTAATTGGACCGGGTTATTCGTCTCGGCAGGATTATGTACCACATTCTTATAGGATCGGGCCGTTCGCCTCAGCAGTATCATATTCTTATGGGATCGGTCTGTTCGCCTCGACAGTATCATATTCTTATGGGATCGGGCCATTCGCCTCGGCATTCCTAGGAAATACTCTTATGGGATTGGTCCATTCGCCTCGACAATTTCATGAAACACTCTTATTGGATCGGGTTGTTTGCCTCGATAGAATCGTGTGTAATATTTGACAAGAAGCTAGTGTATCCGTGAGTTTTCCTGATTTGAGTTGTGATGACCTATTGTCGCGCCCCCTCTTTCCTCGTGGAGATCGGGTTTATGACATTCGGTTGAGACAACTCTTTCCTTTTGGGAAATGGGTTTGTGTTTTTAAGAGTCTCCACCTAACAATTTTTAAAGGTGCATTAGGACACCAAAGGGGTTCATTTGCAACTACGTTAACCATAGATAGGGTAAGGGCTTGAAATTATCCGAAGGGGAAGGTGTTAGGCACCCCTCAGGATCCACAAGTGTGGTTCCCGGCCAAACATCTTTTGTGAATTTGTACGGCTTAGCAAACAAACAAATAAAGGCTCAAATAAGAGGGGATTTAAGTCTTAAGAATGCAGATGTTTGAAAATAGTAAAGAAGGTTAGATTTTAAAAGGATTACGATCTAAGCATATAAAGAGTATCATGGGTTTATAATAATATGGATAACATCAATGCAATACCCGGTAATCACTCCTCGAAGAGGGGCTACACGTGGTATTAGCGCACTGGTCATCATATCCATATGCTACCCTTTCCCACCCCGTGAAAGTAACTAAATCGAGTGTTGGTCTCGACCTCTACTGCATGTTGTTACCCGTCCCTTCCTATCAGTCCTGGAGAAAATTAGGACTCCTATCCTAAAGGGAGGTGCTAGGCAGACCCTTAGGTTTAAAAGGTAAAAATTCTAGGGCGACAGATAACAAAACAGGTAGGACTGTACATAAGGGAAGAACATGGAAAGCAATTAAGGGGCTCAATTATACCTCCACACATAGTACACATAAACAACATGACTCATACACAGTTAAGGTGCAGATTCAAGTTCAGATCCTAAGCATGGTATCTAAGTGATAACACAAAGACAGATTTATTGCATAACTCAGAGAGGAAGTCTTAATCAGGCTTGCTTACTAGTTTTAAACATGCTGACAGTTGAACACTAATCACAAAGGACAGTTCTAGTTTTGTTTCTTTATGGGTGATTACCTGAGATTTGCCTAGGCGTGTAGCAGTTATGATGCATATGTAGTTGCTAAAAAAGGATCTCTAAATGCACATAGAATCACAGCATTATGCACAGTTTCAGGAATAACATAGGTGACAGATTTTAATCATTGTTTACCTAGAACAGGATCTTTACGTGTATAGAATGATGAGACATGATTGCAGTTTTTGTTACCGCATTTGTTCTAAGGCATGATCTAGACTACATTTTTCAGAATGCATGGATAGAATCAAATGGTAACAGTTTTTGTTGTTATTATTGATCCTATGAGCAGGATTTCTAAGTGAAGGCAAGGAGTGATGACATACTAAAGAAAGCAGATGTATGAACCTAAGTGACATGGTATCTAAATGCATGGCATACTTGATTCCTAGACATGGTTACTAGTGCGCATATAAAAAAATAAACCTAGAAAAATATGATATCTACCCATACTTATACAATAGCATGCATATCCCCACCCATTTCCACTATCCAACCCCAGAATCATTTTTACAAATTATTACAAACCTCTGAATATGAATTACATAAGGAAAAGAAGAAGTTAACTATAGGGAGCCTTCCATTGTAAGCCCAAGTTTCCAGATCCTCAAATGTCATTGGTTCACAACCCTTCACATGATCCAGCAGTGTCAAAGTTCCCTAAGGATCTCAAGGGATCTCGGGCAGTGTTCACATCCAGATTTCATAGCCAAGAGGTAGTAAGTGCAGTGTGGAAGAGCCAGCCTTAATGTGTCAGAGTTCAGAGGGAGCTCATAAGGGTCCTAAGCAGTCACACATTAAGGGGGAAGAACCTAGACTTCTAAGAGTATGTGAGAGTGCTTGATATAGTTTAGAAAAGAGTTGAATTGAAAAATAGTTTGAAAATGGTTTTGGAGAGTGACATAAGAGTTTGCTTTGGTGAAAACCAGTTTGAAAGAAGGTGAGTAGGACAATCTCAGAATCAGATAGCACACATAAACACAAACAGGGGAAAGGGGGAATTGGGGACAAGTTGTTCACATGTGAAAGCACATTTTGCACACTGGTAGACATCAGAGAAAGTATCACAGCACACAAAATGTTCATGTCAGGAGCTTAACATCATTAGATTGAGGGATGCCAAACGGGTTCACACATTAAGTTCAGGGAAGGGGTTCAGGATTACTTAGTAGCTAGGGGGATCATGAATACATGATGACAATGTACTGGGGTTAGGGAGTAAGGTAAAATTGTAACAAACAAATAGGAGGAGGAGCAGACATGCTGAAATAAGGGGAAGGGAAATCACATAGACATAATAGATATGCTAGTTATAGGGTAAACAGTAGAACCACAAGTAGAAGCACAAAGGAATAAGAGAAAGTGAAATACGAACATAAACATGTTGTTTTGGATGTTGTAAATCAAATAGAAGACATACCAATCAAGATTGAGAGAATAGAACAATAGTGTGCAGGGAAGTAGAGCAATAGGACAGTATTGTGCAGAGCAATAGAGCAGTAGAGCAAGTAGAGCAATAAAGCAGTAATAAGTTACTCAGTCTTGGCTTTTAGCCGACTGAGTAGCCAGTAGTCAATAAGAGAGAGTGTGTAGGAAATTAAGAGAGAGAGCAATGAGTATATTTGTGTCTTTGTGTGTGTTTGTGTTAGTGAAAGACTAGAGTATTTATAGCTGAAAACAGGTAGTAAGATAAGGTAAGAATCATAGTAGCATGGTAATTAAGGAACTCAAAATCAATCAGTTAGCTATCAAGGCAAGTACTCCCTTAATTAAGGGGTCAAATCTCAAACGGTCAGAATAGGTAAACACAATTAAGGAAAGTTCTTATGCACATGACATATAAGAAAATAATTTCAAACCAAATCAAGTAGACAATTGAGACTAGGTTCAGAAGACATTAATTAAGGAAATAGAGATCAATTAACAGTAAATCAACCATGTAACAAGGTAATTTAAAGGTCGGAAATCAGTAAGAATGTCCCATAAGAAATCAGTAAGATTTTTTAAATCACAGGGAATCAGGGATTCAAATAATAAATTAGGAACCCTAACAAAGAAAAATTATAGAGAATCATGGATTCGAACAGGAATAACATCAATTAAAGGAGATTAACATGAATTGAATAAACAACAAGCAAGAAGTCAGAAACCCTAGTAGTGAAAACATATGAAATTAGGGATTCACATGAACTTATGGGGTAAACAGTAATGTAAGCGGAAAGGCAAGGAAAAATCAAAGACATAGATAAACAACATAGGGTAAAACATCAGAGAATCATAAAGTTCATACATATGCAAACAATATCAAAGACAAAGTCAGGAACTTAGGGTTTAGGACGAAAGATTGGGGTTTTTAACACAACAACTCAGATGAAGAGAGATACTTAAATAAGTCGATAAACACAGTAGAAATCTTAGGAGAATACTGAAAATCGTAGGAAAATCATTTAAAAGAAGGGGTTATGAAACCCTAGTTTTGAAATGAAGAAATGTTTGGAAACAGTAAAGTTTTTTGAAGGAAACATATAAAAACCTCGTGATATACATAGATCCATGATAGATCTAAAAGAATCGGAGAGTTTTAAGTGTTAGGGTTTCAAAGAGAACCCAGAAAGCATAGGGAAAAACCTTAAAGCTTCACCGGATTTAGCCGGAGAGGTCATAGATCTTACTCAGACGGCCGGAGGTGGCCGGAAATGGCATGAGAACCCATAGGGTGAGTGAACCGCCTTCTGGTTCCTCTGAGGGCCTCAAGGTAGTGATACCCGGTGTAGAAATGAATCAAGGGCCAAGAGATGATGAGAGGCCATGGTTTCCGGCAGGGGAAGTGGCCGGAGGAGATGAACAGACTTCATCGGAGTGGGAGGTGGAAGGTTCTAGAGAGAACCAGAGAGAATGTGAGAAAATGAGAGATGGGGGAAATGAGGGGGGTAGTCGTTTAGGATTAATTTAGGTAAGTTCTAATCTGGGCCGTTGATTTGAATTAATCAACGGCTCAGATTGAACGGGGGACTGGGTCGGGTAATTTAAGAAATTGGGCTTAGGTTATTGGGATAATTTAGTGGGTAAGGGGTCTGGTTGGATTTAGGATAGAATTTAAATAGAGAATGGCTAACTATTAAATACCCAATTAAAACTAACTAAAATAATTTATAAAATAGCTGATAATTGTAAAAAATGAAATTGATGCTTAGTAATTAAATTACAATGATTAATAAGTATTAAAAAATGCAAACGACTAATTATTGGATAAAAATAGTATAAAACATATGATTAGGCTATAATTGCAAAGTTATTGCAATTATAGCCAAAGAGTGTCAATTTGGCTAATTGTGAAATAATTTGGTCTTAATAGGACCAGAAATAATACATTAAATCAATAAATGCTTTTGAAATAATTTGTAATGCGATTTTGTAATTGATTATTAGAAATAAAATACTGGATAAATTAAAAATAAATTAATAAAAATATGGGAAAATTATAAAAAAAATACAAATTGCGATGAAAGTCTGATTTTGAAGGTATATATGCAAATTAAAGATAATTTGAGGAAAAATTGGGTAGCTACAGTTGCCCCTCTTTACTCGAGAAAGATGAAAGAGTTGTCGGGTAAACACATGATGGCCAATCTTGACCGAGAGAAATGGTTTGGAGAGATTCCGGTCGCACCCTAGTTTCTGAGTTGCGTACATATCCCTGGTTTTACAGGAATCAGGCCGTATGTAGTTCAGGAGTCATCGGTGAAGTATACCGATGAAGTTTCTTACAAGAACGGACGCAACATTTGGGACTGATTGAATAAGCGGCTTACGGGGTGGTTAGGAGAACTGGAGCAGAACCGCTCCTACCGGGATGGCAGTTTGCTTGCCGGATTACCTGCAGATAAATAATACAAGCATATGTTGTGCGTAATTTAAACATGATGCAAATTTCTATTGGACCATGAATGATGTCTTCGGACGATTAAGGATGACGTCCTCAGACCATGACGTCCTGGGCTATGAATTGCTTGATGCTGGATTCGTAGGCCATGAAAATGATGTTCTCGGACCATGAAGATGGTGCCTCCGAACCATTATTCCTTTGAATAATGATATGCAGAGGTTGAAAGAGATCCTCAAGCCATGGCATGGTGTTCTCGGGCCATGAAAATGGTGCCTCCGAACGATGACGCCTTTGGATGAGTTGGCGATATTTCATCCCATACAAATGCAATAGAATGATGTTGACGAGATAGAGCTTAGTCTTGTGAATAAAAGGGCAGAGTTAAGCCCGAAAGGAAAGCAAAGTAAATAGTGCTTGAGACAGCGGTTAGTCTCAAAAGGTAAATTGGAGGCAGAGCTTAGCCTCGGAAGGCAGAATGGTAGCCTTATGCAATGCAGATGGAGACAGTTCTTAGTCTTGGAAGGTAGAATGGTAGCCTTATGCAAAGATGCAAATGCAGATGGAGACAACGCTTAGTCTCGGAAGGCAGAATGGTAGCCTTATGCAAAGATGCAAATGCAGATGGAGATAGTGTTTAGTCTCGGAAGGCAGAATGGTAGCCTTATGCAAAGATGCAAATACATATGGAGACAGCGCTTAGTCTCGGAAGGCAGAATGGTAGCCTTATGCAAAGATGCAAATGCAGATGAAGACAGTGCTTAGTCTCGGAAGGCAGAATGGTAGCCTTATGCAAAGATGCAAATGCAGATGTAGACAACGCTTAGTCTCGGAAGGCATAATGGTAGCCTTATGCAAAGATGTAGATGGAGGTAGAGCTTAACCTCGGAAGGCAGAATGGTAGCCTTATGAAAAGATGCAAATGCAAATGGAGATAGCGTTTAGTCTCGAAGGCAGAATGGTAATCTTATTCAGATATGCAAAAGCAGATGGAGACGGCGTTTAGTCTCAGAAGGCAGAATGGTAGCCTTATGCAATGATGTAGATGGAGGTAGAGCTTAACCTCGGAAGGCAAAATAGTAGCCTTATGCAATGATGTAGATAGAGGTAGAGATTAACCTCGAAAGGTAGAATAGTAGCCTTATGCAAAATGTAGATGGAGGTAGAGCTTAACCTCGGAAGGCAGAATAGTATCCTTATGAAAGAAATAAAATGACAGTAGGAATTCTTAGTTGGTGATGAATTGCGGCATTGTGATTATTGAGAGCATTGTGACTGCGGAGCATTGAGGCATGTGCGAACGTCAGCAAGTGCAGCAGTTTTCAGAGTTGTATTTTGGACAACGTTTGTCCCCTGGGCGGACAGTTCGATTAGGGGTTTTGCAACCTTAGTGTCTGCAATCAAACAAATATCGTGAGTTTTATAAACGGTGGGGTTAGTTCTAATCCCCGCTGGCTTTTCTTGACTTGTTAGGCTCGATCTGATGATATTGTTTGTATTATTGGGGTAGCGTTGCTAAACAAAGCTGTTTCAAATACAAACATGTATGATTTTGTAAAAGCATAATGTATAATTAAAAAATAATTTTAGGATGAACTAACAACCGTGACACAGCTCGGGACATTGCAACCTCTCCTGCTACGGAATTTTGAGGGTCCTCCTCAAAATTCTGCCCCAGTTTGATGGGTGAATGTCTCTGACTGTTGCTCGTGCGGAAATTGACTGAACTTGCTTCAGAATTTTGAGGGTCCTCCTCAAAATTCTGCCCCAGTTTCCAATTGCGGGGAAAATGAAATTTATTGAATTGTGACCGAACCCATAGGGCTGCCTATGTATCCCCTCTTAAACGGGAATTAGGTCAGCCATAGTTCAATTTACATCATTGAGAAAGCATAAAGATTACACATAGTAGCATTTGACTGTGTCTGAATTGACTGGCTTTGGCCAGACTTCTCCGTCCATTTCTGCGAGTATAAGTGCTCCTCCTGCCAGAACCCGGTGAACCATGTACGGACCCTTCCAGTTGGGAGAGAACTTCCCTTTGGCTTCGTCTTGATGTGGAAATATCTTCTTCAGCACCAGCTGCTCCGGTGTGAATTGTCTAGGATTGACTCTCTTGTTGAAGGCTCGGGGTCATTCTGTTCTGATAGAGTTGACCATGACAAACTGCATTCATTCTCTTTCCGTCTATGAGAGCTAGTTGCTCATAACGGCTCTTTACCCATTCTTTGTCACTGAGCTCAGCTTCTTGTATAATTCTTAGAGATAGAATCTCAACTTCGGCAGGAATAACAACCTCAGTACCATAAACTAGCATATAGGGAGTTGCCCCTGTTGAGGTGCGAACTGTAGTGCGATATCCCAATAAGGCAAATGATAACTTCTCGTGCCACTTCTTGTGCCTTTCTATCATCTTTCTTATTATCTTCTTGATGTTTTTGTTGGCGGCTTCTACAACTCCATTCATCTGAGGTCTGTAAGCTGTGGAATTCTTGTGTTTGATCTTGAAAGCCTCGCACATAGCTTTCATCAAGTCACTGTTTAGATTGGAACCATTGTCAGTGATGATTGACTCAGGAATCCCGAATCGACAAACAATACGGTCGCGGACAAAGTCGGCCACGACTTTCTTAGTAACTGCTTTGTAGGATGCTTCTTCGACCCATTTGGTGAAATAGTCGATGGCTACCAGAATGAACTTGTGTCCGTTGAAGGAGGGAGGCTCGATTGGTCCAATAACGTCCATGCCCTAGGCGGCGAACGGCCATGGTGAGCTTGTTGCGTTAAGCTTGTTTGGAGGTATCTTTATCATATATGCATGTATCTGACAACGGTGGCATTTTCGGACATACTGGATGCAGTCCATTTCCATAGTCATCCAAAAGTAACCAGCTCGGAGTATCTTCTTTTCCAGAACAAAATCGTTCATATGCGGGCCATAGGTCCTAGCATGAATCTCCTCTAGCATCTTGGATGCTTCCTTTGCGCCGACACAACGTAATAATCCCAAATCGGGAGTCCTCCTATATAGGATTCCTCTTGTTGTGAAAGAAGTTGTTGGATAGTCTTCGAAGTGTGTGTTTCTGAGTGGGATTCGCAAGCTTTGGGTAATCTCTTTTTGCCAAATACTCATTGATGTCATGAAACCAAGGATTTCCATCTGCTTCCTCTTCAACATGGGAACAATAGGCTGGCTGATTATGGATCTTTACGGGAATAGGATCAATGAAATTCTTTCCCGGTTGTTGGATCATTGAGGACAAAGTAGCCAATGCATCGGCGAACTCATCCTGGATACTGGGGACATGCCAAAATTCTATCTTCGTGAACCTCTTTCTTAATTCCTATACGTGGTGCAGATACGGCAGTATCTTGGAATTCTTGGTAGCCCACTCTCCTTGTACCTGATGTACCAGCAAATCTGAGTCACCAATCACTAATAGCTCTTGGACGTTCATGTTAATGGCCATGTTGAGCCCTAAGATACATGCTTCATACTCTGCCATATTGTTGGTGCAGGGGAATCTGAGTTTGGCAGATACCGGATAATGCTAACCGGTTTCTGATATTAGGAATTCTCCAATGCCAATTTCCTTGAAGTTCGCTGCTCCATCGAAGAACATTCTCCAACCGTCATAGGATTCTGCAATGTCTTCTCCTATGAATGATACCTCTTCATCTGGAAAATACATTTTTAGAGGTTCATATTCTCCATCTACAGGTTTCTCAGCAAGATGGTCTGCCAGAGCTTGTCCCTTGACTGCTTTCTGAGTCACATAGATAATATCGAACTCACTCACCAGGATTTGCCACTTGGCTAGCTTGCCAGTGGGCATGGGCTTCTGAAAGGTGTACTTCAATGGATCCATTCTTGATATGAGATACATTGTGTAGGCACATAAGTAATTCCTCAACTTCTGAGCTACCCAAGTCAAAGCACAAATGCGTTCCAATAGAGAATATCTGGCCTCGTACGGAGTGAACTTCTTGCTGAGATAATAAATGGCTTGCTCTTTTCTTCTCGTTTCATCGTGCTGCCCCAGAACGCAGCCGAAAGCTCCATCTAACAATGCAAGGTAGAGTAACATAGGTCTACCTGGCTCAGGCGGTACCAAGACTGGTGGTGTTGACAGGTATGCCTTGATTTTGTCGAAAGCCTTTTGACAATCATCGGTCCACTTTGTTGCGGTGTCCTTCTTCAGCATCTTGAAGATCGGCTCACAGATAACTGTAGACTGTGCTATGAATCGGCTGATGTAATTAAGTCTCCCCAAGAAACTCATCACATCTTTCTTGTTCCTTGGAGGTGGGAGTTCTTGAATGGCTTTGAACTTTGATGGATCCAATTCTATCCCTCGGCGGCTGACAATGAACCCGAGCAACTTTCCAGCAGG
>ML418220.1:0-73241 GCA_005239525.1 Nicotiana knightiana | reverse complement strand
CCCCAGATTATATTTGCAACGCCTGTTTAGTCTTTCTATAAGACATAGTTGAGCGTGATCAATGCCTCATAGTCAATCAGCACCTCGCAATCACTATTTCCTCCCAATCACTCGTCACTCGGCACTCGACACTCGGCACTCTGTGCGCTCACTAGAGGTTTGTGCAGACTCTGGAGGGGATCCTTCAGCCCAAGCGCTAATATCAAGCCACCTCATGGTGTATCATATCCTCACAATCAGGCCCTCGGCCTCACTCAGCAGTACCACTCAAAAGCCCCTCGGGCGAATCAATAAAATAGGGTACTTGACCCAAAACATCATTTTTAAATCTCAAAGTAGTATAAATCAGGCTGAGTTTCGAAAACAGTAAGCACAGTGTGGCTGAGTGAAATCATCAACAATTAGTGAGGAAAACATCAGTAAAAAGCCCCCGAGGGGTCTAAACAGATCGACACGAGGCCCCAAACACGGCTTATAGCCCAAATATTTCAACAATCTTTAGAACATAATTTAACATAAGGTTTTGAGTAAAATATGCAACTCATTAGTTGCCGCAGAGAGGACCTAGTCCAATACAAATAAAATCAGTGCGCACCACATACTCGTTATCCGACATGTGCGCCCTTCTAAAATCAGTGAGAAATACGTAGTCCGGGGTTTTATACCCTCAGGACAAGATTTATAACAATTAATTACCTCTATCAGGCCACAACACTAGTTCGCTATGCTCTTGCCCCTCAATTTGGTTCCCAATTGCTCTGAATGTAGCCAAAACCAGTTTAACATCATTAATATATACTAAAGGAACACAACCCAATCGAAAACTATCAAATTATACAAGACCTCAAAATTCGGCCAAACTCAAGCCCTGGGACTATGTCTCGGAATTCGATAAAATTTACATCACTAGAAACCTCGTCCTCCCACGATTCTACGCATACCAAAAATATCACAATCGGACCATAATTGCCTACCCAAATTGCCAAAAGAATTTTCCACTCCTCCACCCATTCTTCCCATCCTGTACCTACTTTAATCCTCCAATTTACAAGCTTAATCCGAATCAAAATAGCATAAAAACGATTTTAATAACCCGAGAACTTACCTTCACTGAAGAACCACGAATTCCCTCTTCAATTTGCCTTCGAAAGAGCTCCAACCGCATGCAACAATGGAGGAATGAAATAAATTTCACGGAGGCCCCTTTTATACTGTTCTGCCCACCATTTCCACACTTGAGGAAACTTAGTCGCACTTGCGGTCCCAGGTGCGCACCTGCGCAATCCCACTAACGGACCAATCCTCGCACTTGCGGCCACTTCTCCGCACCTGCGGCTTCACAGGTGCGGCCATCTCTTCACACCTGCGGATTTCCCTTGCCTAGCCTCCTTTCGAACCTGCGCACAGCCTTTCGCACCTGCGACATTGCACCTACGACTACCCATCCGCAGGTGCGGCCAACACCAGAAACTCATACCAACAGCTATTTGCTGCAAATTTCCAAGTTCGAAACCCCGCCAACCATCTGAAATCAATCCCGAGCCACTCGGGGCCCCAACCAAACATACCAAAATGCCTCATAGCATTATTCAAACTTAGTTGAGCCTTTGAAACACCAAAAACAACACGAAAACACCAAAATTACATCAAATTCAAGCCTATGAACTTTGAAACTTCCAAATTTCGCCAACTACGCTGAAACCAACCAAAACACCTCCGATTGACCTGAAATTTTGCACACATACCCAAAATGACATTACGGACCTGATCCAACTTCCTGAATCCCATTCCGACCCCGATAGCCTATTTTCCACTGCCGACCAGAAATCGCCAAAAACTAACTTTCGCCAATTCAAGCCTAATTCTACACCGGACATCAAAACTTGATTCTGAACACACTCCTAAGTCCCAAATCACCTAATGAAGATATCTGAGCAATAAAATTTGGATTCCGGGGTCGTTCACCAATAAGTCAACTCTCAGTTGACTTTCTCAACTTTTAGGCTAATTTAGGAGACTAAATGCCTCAATTCTCCCCATGATCACTCGAGACCCAAACCAACTGACCCAACACAACAAAAACAGGCTAGAAATATATAACAAATGTAGAAATGGGGGAAATGGGGTAAATCTCACGGAACGACCGACCGGGTCGTTACATCCTCCCCCTCTTAAACAAACGTTCATCCTCGAATGGTTCTAGAAACATACCTAGAGTCTCGAATAAGTGAGGATATATGTCCCGTATCTCCCGCTCGATCTCCCTGGTGGCATCCTCCACCGACTGCCCTCTCCACTAAACCTTCACTGAAACTATATCCTTAGACCTCAGCTTCTTGACCTGTCGACCCATAATAGCCACTGGCTCTACCTCATATGACATATCACCCTCGAGCTGAACCGTGTTGAAGTCCAAAACATGAGACGGGTCACCAATATACTTCCAGAGCATCGAAACATGGAACACCGGATGAATAATCGATAAACTAGGAGGCATAGCAAGCCTATAAGCCACCTCCCCAACCCTCTGAAGCACCTCAAATTTCCCAATGAACCTGGGAGTCAGCTTCCCTCTCTTCCCGAATCTCATAACACCCTTCATGGGCGACACCTTCAGCAACACCTTATCCCCAACCATGAAAGACACATCTCGGACCTTCCGGTCTGCATAACTCTTCTTCCTAGACTGCACCGTGTGAAGCCGCTCCTGAATCAACTTTGCCTTACCCAACGCATCCTGAACCAAGTCTGTGCCCAATATCCTAGCCTTGCCCGGCTTAAACCAACCAACCAAAGATCTACACCTCCAACCATATAAAGCCTCATACGGAGCCATCTGGGTACTCGACTGATAGCTGTTATTATATGCAAACTCTGCTAGTGGCAGAAACTGGTCGCATGAACCACCAAAGTCAATCACACAAACACGCAACATATCCTCCAAAATCTTAATGGTACGCTCCGACTGCCCGTCGGTCTGAGGATGAAACGTTGTGCTCAACTCGACCTGAGTACCCAACTCTCTCTGCACGGCTCTCCAAAATTGAGATGTGATTTGAGTACCTCTATCGGAAATGATAGAAACTGGAACCCCATGCAATCGGACAATCTCCCTGATATAAATCTCAGCTAACTTCTTCGTAGAATAAGTATTACTAACAGAAATGAAGTTCGCGGACTTGGTCAGCCAATCCACAATAACCCATGTATCATCAAACCTCCTCAAAGTCCGTGGGAGTCCAACTACGAAGTCCATGGTGATCCGCTCCCATTTCCACTCCGAAATATCAAATCTCTGAAGCAACCCACCTAGTCTCTGGTGCTCATACTTGACCTGCTGACAGTTGAGACACCGGGCCACAAACTCAACAATATCTTTCTTCATCCGCCTCTACCAATAATGCTGCCTTAAATCATGATACAACTTTGCGACACCCGGATGGATGGAATACCGCGAACTATGGGCCTCAGCTAGAATCAAATCTCGAAGCCCATCTACATTGGGCACGCAAATCTGACCCTGCATCCTCATGACCCCATGATCACCAATAAACACATCCCTGGCATTACCGCGACGGACCCTGTCCTAAAGAACAAGCAAATGTGGATCATCATACTGGCGTGCTCTAATCTGATCGTAAAGAGAAGACCTGGAGGCTACACAAGCCAACACCCGCGGGGCTCTGATAGATCTAATCTCACCAATCGACCTGCTAAGGCCTGAACGTCAAGGGCTAATGGCCGCTCTGCTACTGGAAGGTAGGCTAGACTCCCCAAACTCTTTGCTCTGCGACTCAGGGCATCGGCCACTACATTGGCCTTCCCCGGATGATATTAAGATAGTGATGTCATAATCCTTGAGAAGCTCTAACCATATCCTCTTATGCAAATTCAAGTCTTTCTGCCTCACCAGATACTGCAAACTACGATGATCAGTGAAAATCTCACACTGCACTCCATACAAATAATGCCGCCAAATCTTCAAGGCCTGAACAATGGCAGCTAACTCAAGATCGTGCAGTGGATAATTCTTCTCGTGCACCTTCAACTGTCTAGACGCGTAGGAAATCACCCTACCGTCCTGCATCAATACCGCTCCCAAACCAACTCTAGAAGCATCACAATAGACTGTGTAAGAACCCGAACCAGCAAGAAAAACTAGTACCGGAGCTGTAGTCAATGCTGACTTGAGCTTCTGAAATCCCTCCTCACACTCATCAGACCATCTGAATGGAGCACCCTCCTGGGTCAATCTGGTCAAAGCGAAGCAATAGAAGAGAATCCCTCCACAAAGCGACGGTAATATCCCTCCAAACCAAGGAAACTCCTAATCTTTGTAGCTGAGGACGGTCTGGGCCAACTCTGCACCACCTCTATCCTCTTCGGNTGTTCATCAATTTCATGAACGCAGCTGGGGCATTGGTCAGCCCAAATGACATAACCAAGAACTCATAATTACCATATCTGGTCCTGAAAGCAGTCTTAGGAATGTCAGAATCCCGAATCCTCAGTTGATGATACTCAGATCTTAAGTCAATCTTGGAAAACACTCTGGCTCCCTGAAGCTGGTCAAACAAATCATCAATGCAGGGCAAGGGATACCGGTTCTTTACCGTAACCCTGTTCAACTGTCGATAATCAATACACATACGCATAGACCCATCCTTCTTCTTCATGAACAACACTGGTGCACCCCAAGACGACACACTAGGTCGAGTGAACCCCTTATCCAGGAGTTCCTGAAGCTGCTCCTTCAATTCCTTTAGCTCTGCTGGTGCCATACGATAAGGTGGAATAGAAATAGGCTGGGTGCCTAACACCAAGTCAATACCATCCCTGTCAGGTGGCATGCCTGGCAGGTTTGCAGGAAACACATCCGGAAAGTCACGGACCACATGAACTGAGCCCTCAGGTAGGAAATCACCTTGCTAGGCATATACTCGAAAAACCTCTCCACTCAACCCTCGGACACCCTGCATAGCTAAGGTCACGGTCTTAGCGTGACAATCAAGAACAACATGGCACGGAGATAACCAATCCATGCCCAACAACACATCAAAATCGACCATGTTGAGTAACACTAGGTCCACTCGTGTCTCCAGACCTCCAATAGATATCATGCACGACCGATACACACGGTCCACAACAAGATTATCGCCAATCGGAGTCGACACATGAACAGAGGTGACTAGAGACTCACGGGGCACATCCAGAAAACGGGCAAAATATGAAGAAACATAGGAATATGTAGAACCAGGGTAAAATAAGTCCAACGCATCTCGGTAACAGACTAAGACAACACATACGATCGCGGCATCTGAGGCCATAACATCTGGCCTAGCTGGAAATGCATACATGCGAGCCTGACCTCCCCCTGCTCGACCTCCCCCTCTAAGGCGGCCTCTAGCTGACTGACTACCAACTCTGGCTGCCTGGGCGGGTGGTGAAGTAACTGGAGCTGAAGTCGAGGGTTGGCCCCTCTGCTGAGAAGATCCACTAGAACGGTGGGGACACTGTCTCCACACGTGCCCAAACTCTCCACACTCAAAACAACTCCCTGGAGTTGGAGGCGGGGACTGATAGAAACCCCTAGCACCCGAACGGCCATTGGAAGACTCATGTATAGAAAAAATCTGAACTGGGGGTGCTCGAGCTGCACTCTGAGCTGGGAGGGCATCAAATGAAGTACGGCCTGACTGAGAACCACGGGGACCAAGCCCTGAAGATGCACCACTATATGCTGGGCGGCCTGACTAAGGAGGCATGAATGAACGACCCTTTCCCTACTGGAACTGCCCCCTGAAGGGAGCACCACTAGAAATGCCCGAACCACGAGGCCTCTTGGCCTCCCTCTCCTCCCGCTCCTGGCGGTGAACGGACTCAATATCTCAAGCTATGTCAACAACCTGCTCAATTGAAGCACCTGATACTCTCTCCCGAGTCATAAATAGTCAGAGCTGATAAGAAAGACCATCTACAAACCTCCTCACCCTCTCCCTATCAGTAGCGACAATCTCAGAAGCATGCCTAGCCAACTCGGAAGACCTCATCTCGTACTGAGTAACTGATAACTCTCCCTGGCGCAACTGCTCAAACTTCATGTGCTGCTCCTCTCTGTGGAACTGAGGAACATACTTCTCCAAGAAGATTGTGGAGAACTGCTGACAGGTGAAAGGTGCTGAACCAATCGGCCTACATCTGTCGAATGACTCCCACCAAGTAAAGGCAGTACCCGCAAACTGAAATATAACAAATGATACCCCACTGGTCTCCAAAATACCCACAGTACGTAGTATCCTCTGGCAGTTATCTAGAAACCCGTAGGCATCCTCGCCCTTTGTACCGCTAAAAGTCGGAGGCTGAAGTCTGTTGAACCTCTCCAACCTGCGCTGCTCGTCCTCAGGCATAGCAGGGACCACATAATCCTGGACCGGAGCAACTGGATGAGCTGGGGCTGCTCAATGAAATGAAATCAAAATTTCATCATCTATTCTTCTTTCTGATTTTTGTTTGTTTTTCTTATTTTTCAGTCCTAATAATGCGGCTTTAAAAAACATGACATGCTTGTGGACATCATGCTCTAATCTTGATATGCTATCTAAACTCGAAATAATGAATCAAGAACCAGAATATGATGAAGAAGAGGATTTTAGGGAAATAAATCGAGAATTGGAACAATTCGAGAATAAGCCTAGGCCAAACTTAAACGAAACAGAACCCATTAACTTGGGTAATGCAGAGGAGGTTCGAGAAACCATGATAAGCGTCCACACGGATGAAAGAACTAGGGACACCTTGATTCAACTCCTATTTGAATTCAAAGATGTGTTTGCTTGGTCCTATGACGACATGACCGGACTAAGTTTGGACTTTGTGGTACACAAATTGCCGACCTACCCGGTTATCAACCTGTCCAACAAAAGCAAAGGAAATTTAAAACAGACATGAGTGACAAAATCAAAGAAGAAGTTGCTAAACAACTAAAAGCTGGAGTAATCCGAGTGGTCCAATACACCACCTGGCTGGCCAATGTGGTTCCGGTACCTAAGAAGGACGGAAAGGTCCGAGTATGTGTCGACTATCGAGATTTGAATAAAAGGAGTCCAAAAGATAACTTTCCACTGCCAAACATACATATCCTAGTTGACAATTGTGCCAAACATGAGGTACAGTCTTTCATCGATAACTATGCTGGATATCACCAGGTGTTGATGGATGAAGAGGATGCAGAAAAGACAGCCTTCACTACACCCTGGGGAACCTACTGTTACCGGGTCATGCCATTTAGTTTAAAGAACGGTGGGGCAACTTATATGAGGGTCATGTATTCCACGATATGATGCATCAGGAGATCGAGGTATACGTGGATGATGTGATCATTAAATCCAGGACGCAAGGTGACCACGTGCAGCATTTGAGGAAATTCTTCGAACGCCTGCGTAAATATGACCTGAAATTAAACCCAGCCAAGTGTGCTTTTGGAGTTCCATCCGAAAAATTACTGGGTTTTATAGTCAGCCGACGGGGCATCGAGCTGGACCCGACAAAGATAAAATCTATCCGGGATCTCCCACCTCCAAGAACCAAGAAGGAGGTCATGAGTCTGCTGGGTAGTTGAATTATATCAATAGGTTCATTGCTCAGTTGATATCTATATGTGAGCCTATATTCAAACTGTTAAAGAAAGATGCAGCGATCAAATGGACAGACGAATGCCAAGACACTTTCGACAAGATCAAAGAATATCTGTCGAATCCGCCAGTGCTAGTCCCTCGGAACCAGTGAGACTTTTGTTCTTATACCTGACGGTGTTAGAAAATTCCTTCGGGTGCGTTCTCGGGCAGCATGACGCAACCGGGAAGAAAGAGCAGGCCATATATTACTTGAGCAAGAAGTGCACAAGCTACGAAGCCAAGTATACTCTGTTGGAAAGAACTTGCTGAGCTCTAACTTGGGTTGCTCAGAACCTTCGACATTATTTGTTGGCTTATACCACCTACCTCATCACTAGGATGTATCCTTTGAAGTACATATTCCAAAAGCCAATGCGCACCGGGAGATTAACAAAATGGCAAATCCTGCTCACAGAATTCGACATTGTCTATGCCACTCGCACCGCCATGAAAGCTCAAGCCTTGGTCGATCATCTAGCTGAGAATCCGGTTGATGATAAATAACAACCTTTGAGCACTTATTTTCCGGATGAGCAAGTCAATTCCATCAAAGTAATCTCAGAAGGCACTGACACCTGGAAAATGTTCTTTGACGGAGCAGTCAATGCAAAAGGTGTTGGGATAGGGGAAATCTTGATTTCTCCCACAGGACAACACTATCCTGCCACGACCCGCCTCCGTTTCTTCTGTACAAAAAATACCGCTAAATATGAAGCTTGTATAATGGGTATGAACATGGCCATTGACATGGATGTAGAAGAGTTATTGATCATGGGGGATTCTTATTTGATCATCAAGCAGGCTCAAGGAGAGTGGGAAACTCGAGACGTTAAGCTCCTTCCTTACAGACAACATGTGGAAGACCTTAGCAAACGATTCAAAGTTGTTGAGTTCAGATATATTCCCCAATGCCACAACGAGTTAGCCGATGCTCTAGCTACCCTAGCTGCAATGCTGCCATATCCGGGTAATGTTCACATTGACCCGTTTGAGATTCAAATCAAGGAAAGGCATGGTTATTGAAAAATGGTCGAAGTAGAACCCGATGTCCAACCATGGTATCGTGATATCAAAAGATTCTTGAAAACAAAAGAATTTCCAGAGCAAGCCAATGGGACCAAAAGAGATCCATCCGGAGGCTCGCCAGCAGTTTCTTCCTAAGTGGGGAAGTACTGTATAAAAGGACTCCCGATCTGAATCTATTGAGATGTGTAGATTCCAAAGAAGCCGAAAAGGTTATGAACAAGGTGCATTCGAGAGTGTGCGGTCCCCACATGAACGGGTACGTCCTCGCAAAGAAAATCTTGTGGGCTGGATATTATTGGATGACCATGGAGAAAGATTGTTTCGGTTTCGTCCGGAAGTGCCATAAGTGTCAAATACATGGCAACTTGATCCATGTACCACCATCAGAATTACATCCTATGTCAGCACCCTGGACATTTGTTGCCTGGAGAATGGATGTCATCAGGCCAATTGAGCCAAGAGCCTCAAACAGGCACAGACTCATCTTGGTTGCTATCGACTATTTCACAAAATGGGTCGAGGCAGTCACGTTCAAAGCTGTCACTAAGGAAGCAGCGGTGGATTTCGTGCGTTCTAATATCATCTGTCGTTTTGGTATCCCAAAAACTATCATTATCGAAAACGCTGCGAATCTGAACATTAACTTGATGAGGGAAGTATATGAACAGTTCCAAATCACAAACCGCAATTCTACCCTTTATCGGCCCAAAGTCAATGGCGCCGCTGAAGCAGCAAACAAAAACATCAAGAAAATTCTCAGGAAAATGATTCAAACATCCAGGCAATGGCATGAGAAACTGCTTTTTGCATTGTTGGGATATCACACGACCGTGCGCATGTCGGTTGAGGCTACTCCTTACCTATTGGGATATGGCACTAAAGTTGTAATACCCGCAGAAGCTGAAATTCCTTCCCTTCGGATTATTGTCGAAGTAGAAATTGAGGATGATGAATGGGTCAAAACCCGACTGGAACAATTAACTCTGATTGATGAGAAAAGGATGGTCGCAGTGTGCCACGGGCAGTTGTACCAACAAAGAATGGCCCGCGCCTACAACAAGACAGTGCGACCTAGGAACTTCGAAGTGGGGCAACTTGTCTTAAGACGTATCCTCCCGCACCACGAAGAGGCGAAAGGAAAATTTTCCCCGAATTGAAAAGGTCCATACATCATAAGGAAATTATTACCAAAAGGAGCGTTATACCTGGGGGACATCGAAAGAAATGACCCCGAAACGGCTGTCAATGCAGATGCAGTAAAAAGGTACTACGTTTGATCCTCCATATAGTATTAAATGTTCTCTGATTGAGATGACGAAGGCTTTCATTCTCGCTACCCAAACACCATTAACCCTTTTGCAAACTCTTTGAGCCGGTTACCCTTATTTGATTACCCTCTTTGGAACCTGAAAGTGTTATTGAAAAAAAAGAAAAAAGAAATATCAATAGAAAAATCAAAACAAAAACAAAATGTTTCCCCGAACTACGTGCGACTTGATTCCGAAAGGATAAGTAGACAGCCTGTCCCTGGGGTTCAGTCACACCAAAATAAAAATCCACATTCCCCCAAGAGTTTAAGCTGGGGAAAGTGTTGAGATTCGGCAATGATTCGCTTGAAAGTTCCAAGGTTGTAATTCAATACAAATTCTTTTTACCCTAAATCCTATTCAAGTCCTTCCGATCGATCTGTAAAGAAAGTCAAAATTAGAAGATACATCTATCTGGACCTCATACAAGTAATGAGAGAAATTAAAATGAGAGAGTCTTACCGGTGAAAACCCACATGGGCACCATAAGGCGACAGTGAATAGAGAAATTAAAAATGAGAGAGTCTTGTTAGTGAAAACTCGCAAAGAGCACGGCACTGGCTAGAAGAGAAATGAGAGAGGTTAGTCGGTGAAAACCTGAAAAAGGCACTACTAATCGAAAAGAGGATGATTGGTCACTGATATCGACATGGTCTGGGGCAAGTTTCTCAACCTCAGGGTAAAGGTCGTGACAATTTTCTGAAGGTCAGATGGTTTATATAGATCAGGCATCCAGTCCAAGATGCATGTCATGTTCATTGAAGGCCACATACACTCCATATAAGTCCTTCTTCTATTTTACCCCGCAAGGGATATTTCTTGTCAAAATCAATTTTCTCCGTTTCATTGTTATTTTTTCTTTCAATCCCTTTCAGTCTGAATTTGTTTCTAAATCAAGGCAAAGAAAGGATGGCAAAACTGATTTACAGGGTCTCGTTTGACACGGGCAACATGAAAAGGGCGCCGAGCCTCATCAAGGGCATCAAGTCAATCCCGACTAGTCGAAACGGCCGATGCTTTAAACACAACTCTTGAAGGGAGAAGATCAAATCGAAATGCCTATAAAGAAATTGAAGTGAAAGGTTAAGTCCCACGCGGCTAACCCCCTCGAAAAATATTGAAGAGCCGAAATGCTCCAAATGCTTTAAAAGGTCGATTAAGGCGAAATAAAGTTGGAAAGTTTAAGTCTCACGAGACTAACCGATGCAGCAGAGTTTGAGGGGCCAAAAATTTCCCCGATACTCCGGAAATCCAAAACAAAGGCAAGTGAAAGACCTACAAAGGCAGAATAAAGTTAAAATGTCGGGTCCCACGTGACTGATCACCACAACGAAAGCTGGAAAGCCAAGGTCCCCGGATTTGAAAATGAAACCCAATCCCCAGCAAGCAAGCAAGCAGTTCAGATCTTCATCAAAAGAGCCGAGATGAGACAGTTGAAATAATCAAGGCCGCAAAACCAACCACCGTTTCAAACTAACAAATTGTTCTTTGTTGAAATAAGAAACAGGTGTAACTCAAAAGCAACCGTGCAAAAAGCAAGTGCAACCAAGAGAAAAGGTGCAAGAGCTAAAAGCAGCTCTGCAGCAACAACTCCAAAAGAGAAGTTTTCTCAAAAATCCTTTCCCGTATTCATTCAAAAAAAAATTGTTGAAAAAAGCTCAAACCTGGAGTGGTATAGGGTCTTCAGTCCCTGGCTCCACCTTTTCCGACAAAGGGTATACACTCCCTGGTCGATGCCAATTAAGGGTATACACTCCCTAATTGATTTTCTTTCCCCGACATGGGTGCACACGCTCCCTAGTCGATGCCAATTAAGGGTATACACTCCCTAATTGATTTTCTTTCCCCGACATGGGTGCACACGCTCCCTAGTCGATGCCAATTAAGGGTATATATTCCCTAACTGATATTTTACTTTTCCAATTAACATTCCCTAATTGATGTTTTTCTTTTCCAATTAAGGGTATACACTCCCCAATTGATGCTTTTCTTTTCCAATTAAGGACATACACTCCCTAATTGATGTTTTGCTTTTCTAACTAAGGGTATACACTCCCTAATTGATGTCCTGCTTTTCCAATTAAGGGTATACACTCCCTAATTGATATTTTAATTTTCCAATTAACACTCCCTAATTGATGCGTTTCTTTTCCAATTAAGGATATACACTCTCTAATTGATGCTTTTCTTTTCCAATTAAGGGTATACACTCCCTAATTGATGTTTTACTTTTCCAATTAAGGGTATACACTCCTTAATTGATTTCCTGTTTTTCCAATAGGGTATACACTCCCTAATTGATGTTTTACTTTTCCAACTAAGGGTATACACTCCCTAATTGATGTTTTACTTTTCCAATTAAGAGTATACACTCCCTAATTGATGTTTTACTTTTCCAATTAAGGGTATACACTCCCTAATTGATTTTCTTTTCCCAACATGGGTGCACACGCTCCCTAGTCGATGCCAATTAAGAGTATACACTCCTTAATTGATGTTTTACTTTTCCAATTAAGGATATACACTCCCTAATTGATGTTTTACTTTTCCAATTAAGGGTATACACTCCCTAATTGACACTTTCTTTTTTCCAATTAAGGGCATACACTCCTTGATTGATTTTATTTTTCCGACATGGGTGCACGCGCTCCCTAGTAAATGCCACTTAAGGGTATGCACTCCCTAATTGATGTTTCTCTTTTCCAATTAAGGGTATACACCCCCTAATTGATGTTTTTCTTTTCCAGCATAGGATATACAATCCCTAGTTGATTTTATTTTTGCCACCCCCGATGGATCTTGCTTTGAGATATGGGGTATTCACTCCCTAGTCTGCAATAACTCTGAATGCACTGCTCCCGGTTTTTCATCGCTTTCAATAACAAAATAGTGTAGATGTCCTTGCAATAACTCACAAAATTTTCCTAATGAAAAATGCGGCAGAAAATCTCGTTCGTTTGTTTTTTATTTTTGTGCAGATTACATTTTTAGGACATTGGAACTCAAGACGGCTAAAAGAAGGAGTTTCGATTCAGAATAATAAAATAAAAAGAGAAAAGAGAAGATTGAACCCAAAGTGCAAAAACCGGAAAGAGAGGGATTATTCAGGACGAGATTGAAGTCATCCTTTTGATATATCCTGCCTTGATCCGAGAAGCAATAAGACGGAACCGGCACCTGCGGCTAACAAGCATCAAGATCCAGGTCAGAGTCAGCAAAAGATCAAGACTCAAGACCAAGTCTTAGATAGAAATCTTGTAACATAGCAAGTGATAGTTTGAGTTAGTCTTTCGTTTGGTCATTTTAGTGTAATGAGGAGATCAGTAGCAGTAACAGCGGCAACCGCAGCGAAACCACAATTACTCGGTAGTCCCAGCTACCAAAACTTCCAGAACTACACTGACCCAATTCCTTTATAGCCAAGGATATGTAGGCAACCTTTGGAGCAAGGTTCGGTCAAACTTTTCCAAAATGCAATGGAGCATATGAATGGGTAAAAGTCGTTCATGACCGCTCATTTTGTCTTAGCCCGAAAACTCTTCGTGTTTCCGAGCAAAGAGGGGCAGTTGTAAGAACGTGATTTTTTCACCCACCCTACACTCCTACAAAATTCAATAAAATAAATTAATTTTATAAAGTTTGTTGAATTTTATCATATTTGTGAATTGTTTTTGCATTACATATTCATAATTAGTCTTTTAAAATTATTAAATTGGATAAATAGGTGGCCCATTATTATCGAGGAATTAAAAATATATTATTTATAATTAATTAAATTAAATAACAAATGAATGTCAATTATTGGGTATAATGTAGTTTTAATAAACTAATTGCTTAGTTGAATCATTTTGTGAAATTAATTCTTTAGAAAATACACGGATCAAATTGAATGGTGTCACTTCAAATAAATTCACTGATTAATCTACAATTAAAAAAAAGAGTCAGAATTAGTTGTTACATTTTAGTTTAATTAGAGTTAGTATTAGTTAAATTAAGGATGTTAATTAAGCTAAAATATTTAAAAAAATCGAACCTGGTCCAAGAAGAACCCAGGCCCAAACCTAGTCTCTACTCACACCCCATTACACCCAGCCCACAAAATCCCCTACCCGGGCTGCCCCTAACATCCATCCAAATGACCCCGTTTAGCCCCTCTAGTCCCTAGCCGTTGGATCTCATTGATCTAACGGTCCTAAAACTAATTACCCCTAAGTATATAACAGATCCAACGGTCCTAAAACTAATTACCCCTAAGTATATAATTGTTTCAAAGCACCCCTACCCCCATTCCACCTGAAGTCCCATACCCCCCTCACCCCACCGTCTCTCACCTCTCTCTAAGAGACCAGCTGTCTCCGCCGTCCACCACCACAGTCCCACCCTTCCTCCGCCATGCTCCGCCGGTCGGAAATTGCCTCCGGCGGTAGAGCTCCACCAATGGATCTCAAATTTTAACCCTATGGCCTTCTTCACCTCCTCAATCACCTCCTGTTTTTAGTTTCCCCAAAAACCCATTCGATTTCCTTCAATTTCAAATCTTGAAAACTCGAAACCCTAGCTTTCTTCTACAAGATGACTCGAAGACCTCCAATTGCTCACACCTGCATCAGTGGATAGCTCTTGATGAGAGCTATCGATTCATGCGAGTTTGGATCATTTTCAAAACCCCCGCCAGAATCCGGCCAAGGTCCGGCGACCTCCATTTTTTCCGGCCAAATGCCGTCAACGGGTATTTTTTCTCCTCCTTACTGTTTTTAAGCCTTAATATGACAATAAATCATGTTAAATAACGTTTTCCTTTGTTTATTCTAGTTTTTCCCTTTTTCTTTTTCTTCTTTTTCTTTTCTCTGTCCCTGTATGTTCCTTGGCAAGAACAGTGAGTCCTTCATTCGTGAAATTTATTGTTTTCATTGCTTTTAGGTTTAGTTTCTGTTCTTTTACTTTTCCATTATCCATGTTTGTTTGCTTTGACAAGCTGAATTCTGTGATAAATCTGTAGATAGTAATAGGAATGTCAACAATTCTGATTAACGTTATTTTTACCTATCATTATGTGTATTGTTCGTTTAAAGTGTTGATTGCTTGGGTATAGATATTGGTATTAATTAATTACTTAATCCGTTTGAGTATCCTAATTCATGTTAGTGGATTAATTAGGTTAAAACTGAATCTTGAACCAGTATAGGGTCATGGATTGACCTAGATTGATCAAGACTAATTTAGTCAATAATAATTTCCTAAAAATAACTTGTTTAACTAGGTTGACCTAGGTTGATAGTCTCTTAAACAATTAACTAAGTCCTAAAATATGTCCAAGATAATTAGTTTAGGATTAATTAACTAAAACAAATCATTTGACCTAGGCTTAATAATTAGTTAAGTCCCTGATTTTAGTAATTAGTTAGACTGAATCAGTTAACCTAGGTTAACTAAATTGACTTAATCAATTAACCTTTAACTAGTTAATTCAACCCTGGTTAAGAACAACTTATAGTTAACTAAGGAACATAACTAGGGTTAAATAATAACTCAAGTGAGTAACCATGATTACCTAATGGTAAATTCAGGGACTCCAAGGGGTACAATAGGTAATGTAGACTTAGGAAATCAAAATTTTAAGGGTGAAAGGGTCTTTTAATAGGTAAGAATGTTCTAGAATAGGGGCAGCTGTCCCAAAGATAAGGTTGACAACTGCCCTATGTACTATTTTCAGCCTTTTGGATTGGGAATATTTCAAAAGGGATCCCATTCCTAAATATCCTATAAATAGACCCCCTCCCTTTAGTCTAAGGAAACTTTTTTGACACTAGGGAAAAAAAAATACTCTCTTCTAGCTGCTGAAAAATTCTGAAAAATACATAAATACGTTCCATTCGAAAACAAAAAGTTTCAAAAAAAATATTATTAAAAAAGAAAAATCCGATTTCTTTATCTTCTCTCTTTGGATTCTGATTTTTGGAAGTTTTCTTCAGGCATTCATACTCAAGATTTGTGGGTTAATTCTTGCTGGGGTGCTTGGTCGTTTCCTTGGTTTTCTGTTTTGCTGCTGCTGAATCCTCTTTCTTCTTGCTGATTGTGGCCATACTTGACCTTTATTTGGTCAAGTCTTTTTTCTATTTTTCTCTCTAAATGTATGTAACAATGAACTTTAGATAGAGTTATTGAATCCAGAACTTGTATTAAAATTGATAGTTCATGTTGTGTTTTCTTTAAGATTGTATGAATCTGAATCTTCTTCTCCTCCATTCTTGATATAAAACTCAAGTAAGGTTACTATTATCTGAATGTATGTATGCAACTCCTGGAATCAGCTTGGTTATTTGCTAAGTTTATGTTAATACATTTAGTATTTGGTAGTTAGATGTTAATTTCATATGTGCTTAGCATGTTAGAGTAATTCGCACTAGGGTAGATGAGTTTGATTCCTTAATAATCAAACTCACCTCATGATGAGTGCACAAATGTTAGTATGTTGGCTGAAGTTTACCCTTCAAAAGGGGTATAAAGTATGTAGTTGAGAAGGGCATTAGAGTGAGAATCTGAACCCTTGGAGGGTCAGATTCATCCTCTAAAAATGCCTAGATAAGCAAAGTTCCTATAGTGTTTAGAATTATGTTAGTATTAGCTCTTGGGTTGATGAATCTGACTCTTTAATAGTCAAATTCACCCCTAGGTAGTGCATAAACAGTAGCCTAGGGTGCTGAAAATCACCCTTTACGGATATGAAGTGGATAATCAAAGGCTCCTTAGAGGAAAGAATCTGAATCCTTTATTATGATCAGATTTATCCTCTTAAAATGCCTAAACAACCAAGTTAAGGAATTAATATGGACTGAAGGTCCAAAGTATGAAAATGACATTCCGGAGTTGAGTTGATCCTTTTATGATCATATTCACACTGAGAAAGCGCATAAATAATTCTGCCAGATAGTAGTTTAAACACACCCAATATCAGGATTAAAACTGACCTCTTCATCGTTAGTTTGGTTTTGGTAGTTGCACAACACCTAAATTATATTGGGTTGTTCTACAGATTACAAAGAGAAGACTCAAACGTAAGGCCTCAAGGGAGTTTTGAGTCAGCAAATTAGTTAGAATCTTATTCTTAGTTTCTTTCATTCTGTAAAGTGTATAGCGGCAGTCAAGTTATAATCCCCCTGTATTTCTTTAGCTTTCATCGTAATGTAATTTAAGACTAGACCGTATGCTTAATTTTTGTTTTATTCATGTTCCTGAAATTTTGAGTTTATATTTTTGTCTGTTCTGCAAATGATATTAGACAAAAGAACGTATGTAAAATCTGTATAAACACCCCGTTTGGATTTTGGGAAAAATGGTTATTTCAAATTCAGTAGAGTTTCAACATGAATAGAATCAGTAGATTATCTTCAGTTTATCTTTTGTCTCATAAATCTGCGAAAAAATAAATGTATACATACATGTGAACTTTAATCCTTTAGAAGCATGAGATTAGGTTGTTTAGAATTGGTAAATTACTGTTTCAAAATTAATAAAACCGCATGTGGTATGATCTTTGTTAGAAATCATAAAATTCTGGAAGAAGTAGAGTGATTTTATCTTGCCCATTCGTATTAGAATTAACAAGTAACATATTTAGACATCTGAATTTCATAAGTTTATATATCTGAACGAACGAGGGACGTTCTGATTCCCACATTTGCCATTGTTGGCTGAAAACAAAATTCTTTTCAGAACTAGTAGTCTTATTACAATGAGAGTTGACTTAGGATGGCCTAATGTGATAAAACGGGGCTAGATGAGGCCATAGCCCATAAGATGTTGTCTTAGATCAATGAATATCGTTTTAGGAGATCTTCTAGGTAGAATGAATACCTTAGTTCGAAATTTGATAAAAATCGATCATTACCTCAAAATTACATTAAACTACACTTGGGAGTGGCAGCTCATGCCCCCGACCCTCAACTCCAAACATTAACAAAATGTACATAACAACCATGGGTACATTTCATGTGACGTGTTTGCCGTGTGCTCAAAAACAACAAGTGCACACCATCGTGACTTGTTTAAGATAAATCCACAAACATCCTAATCGATCTTTAAACTATAACCCTCTTTCAAAAAATAGAAAACATAAAGAATGATCGAACATTGCCTCAAATAGGTGTTATAAAACCGTCACGGCCATAGTCCTGACTACGTAATCTACACTCGGATGCGACAACTCATGCCCCCGACTTCAACTTCAAACTATATTAAAATAGCGTGTTGCAATTGCGGGTGCATTTCATGTGGCGTAATTGTAACATGTCCAAAATCATAACAAGTGCATGTTCTCGTGACTTGTTCTCAAGATAAATCCATACTTATCAAAAGCGGCTAAATTTCAAAGAGTTAAAATCTACAATAGGCTAAAACACGTAAACAATTAGATAATTTAGCCAAATATTAATAGTTAAGCGACCGTGCTAGAACCACGGACCTCGTGAATGCCTAATCCCTTCTCCCGGGTTAACAGAATTCCTTACTCGGATTTCTGGTCGCAGAAAAATCAAAACTGTCACGACCCCAGTTCGCCCTCCGTGAACATGTCGTGACGGCACCTAGTTCCTATAACTAGGTAAGCCTAGCAATGCGGAATATCAACATAACTTGCAGAAATAATTAAGTAAAAGAAAGCTAAACAATCTAAAAGGAATACTGTATATAAATGCCACATGGCATATACAACCCAAAATACTACGGAAGTCTAAAACATCACCCCAAAACCCGAAAACTCACAGGAACCACAAGCTAACAGAATATAATACACTACTCTAACTCCAGAATATCTATACAACTGTAAGGAAGGATAAACTTTTCACAAAAAGCTGGAATAAGATAGAGACTCCTGGTCTGCGGACGCGGAAGATATACCTCGAAGTCTCTGTTGTATCTCTCAACCTCGGGGATAGTGCACCCGAGTGGAGGTACCTGGATCTGCTCATAAAAAACATGCGCAGAAAAAAGCATGAGTACACCACAGTGGTACTCAGTAAGTGCAGAGCCTAACCTCGGTCAGGTAGTGACGAGGAAGGTCAGGGCCTTACTAAGGTCAAACAATATAATAGGAATTTACAGTATGAAAACAGGCGGTAATAATGAGTACAACAGTGAAATAAGACATGCCAAACAAGGCAATAACTAAACACAAGAATAGAGTAAACCCGGAATATGTACAGCATAAGAACAATGGTAACAATGAGGATCTCCCAGGATACCGTCCTGTAATCCTTTTCTCAACTGTCTGGTGGATCTCCCGGGATACCATCCCGTAGTCCATCACATGTATATTCAAAGGATCTCCCGGGATACCGTCCCGTAGTCCATCATATGTAAATCCGAAGGATGTTCCGGGATACCGTCCGGTAGTCCATCATATGTATATCCGAAGGATCTTCCGGGATACCGTCCTGTAGTCTATCATATGTATATCCGAAGGATCTTCCGGAATACCGTCCCGCAGTCCTACTATCAGTGTGCAGGGGGATCTCCCGGGATACCGTCCCGTAGTCCCAAAGTAAATAAGCAGGGGGATCTCCCGGGATACCGTCCCGTAGTCCCAAAGTAAATATGCAGGGGGATCTCCTGGGATACCATCCCGAGTCCCAAAGTAAATATACATCCACAACAAGAAGACATTCAGATTTTAAGTACAAAAATACAATGCAACAAGTAATTCTAGCCCAACATGCTTCACGTAGTACAATTTAAAGCAATTTAAGAAAATAGGTAATTTGGGGCCACTAGGCATGATTTTCAAAGCTAACATAGACTATGGTCGCAATTAAAATAAAACATGTAAGAAAGAAATTCAGTCTAAATATTTAAAGTAAAACCGGATTTTTCAACAATTAGCACAAGTACGCGCTCGTCACCTCAAATACAAGGCATTCAATAACCAAATATCACATCCTAAGGGGAAAGGTCCCCCACACAAGGTTAGACAAGCCACTTACCTCGAACCGGCTCAAAATCAACTTGAAACCACACGTTTTCCATGTGTATCCGACTCCAAATGGCCTAAATCTATACAAATCAATATATATCGTAAATAACATCCCATGCAACTGATTATACTGTTTAATTCAAGCTAAGGCGTGAAATTATGTAAAATGACTAAAATGCCCCTCGGGCCCATGACTCGAAATCGGGTAAAATTTATATTTTTCGGACACCCATTCACTCACGAACCCATTTAACCAGAAACAATCAAAAACTGATGCCAAGAACCGCACAATTTTTTTTTCCAGAATTTCGAGTTGGGAAAATCTCATCAATTTCCTACGGTTTTCCCCCCATTTTTGATAATTAAACTAAAGAAAATAACGGTAAATAATGGTCTAACAATGGATTAGGATTAGAAGACGTTACCTAAGATCCTTCTCTTCAGAATCCACTGAAAATCGCCAATTCTTGAGCTCTTACCTGATTTTTAGAATAATGAGATGAACTCTCGGATTTTTGGAATAAAACACACAGGCAATCCGCACCTACGAACTCGATCACCGCACCTGCGGTACCACACCTGCGGAAAAAGTATCGCAGGTGCGGAAGTCACTTAAAAGCACTGGGGCCGCACCTGCGGTCGTTTGGTCGCGCCTGCGGTCCTGCACCTGTGGAACCCAGGTCGCACCTGCGACCACTGGTCAATCACCCCTCTATCTCACCTGCGATCAAGCCCACGCGCCTGCGAGTCTACACCTGCGGAAAGACCTTCACAGGTGCGAAGACACCAGAAGAGGCGTGGTTCAGCAGCAACAATTTTCCCAAATTTCACCCGTTAAGCATCCGAAACAACCCCGAGGCCCCCAGGACTCCAAAAATTCAAACATCGGCATTTCAAGCCTAAATGAGCTACGGACTTTCAAAATACATTCCGAACACGCTCCCAACCCCAAAATCACCTAACGGAGCTAACGAAACCATCAAATTTCCATTCCAAGGCCGTCTTCACACTGCTCCGACTATGGGCAACTTTCGAACACTTGAGCTCTCATTTAGGGACTAAATATCCCAAAACTCTCCGAAACTTGAAACCGAACGTATTCAATTAAGCAGAAATAGACTTGGGGAAAACAGTTAACAGGGGATCGGGGCGTTAATTCTTATGACGACTGATCGAGTCGCCACATCCTCCTACACTTAAAAATTCGTTCATCCTCTAATGAGCATAAAGACATACCTGAAGTAGAGAAAAAGTGAGGGTAACTGCTGCGCATATCCTGCTCGGTCTCCCTGGTCGCCTCCTCGGACGGTTGACCCCGCCACTGAACCTTTACTGAAGCAATGTTCTTCGACATGAGCTTTTTAACCTGCCTGTCCAATATAGCTACAGGCTCCTCAACATATGATAGATCCTTGTCCAAATGGACTGAGCTGAAGTCCAACACATGGGATGGCTCACCGTGATACCTCCGGAGCATCGAAACATGAAATACCGGATGAACTCCTGCCAAGTTGGGAGGTAAGGCAAGATCATAATCAACCTTCCCAACTTGCCTCAATATCTCGAAAGGACCAATAAAACTCGAACTCAACTTCCATTTCTTCCCAAATCTCATAACTCCCTTCATAGGCGAAACCCGAAGAAGAACCCCCTCTCCGAACATATATGAAACATCACGAACCTTTCAGTTCGCGTAACTATTCTGTCTGGACTTGGCTGTACGGAGTCTATCCTGAATCACCTTGACCTTCTCCAATGCATCCTAAACCAACTCTGTGCCCAATATCCTGGCCTCACCCAGCTCGAACCAACCCACTGGAGATCTGCACCTCCTATCATATAAAGCCTCATACGGCGCCATCTGAATGCTGGATTGATAACTATTATTGTAAGCAAACTCCGCCAATGGCAAGAACTGATCCCATGACCCTCAAAATTCAATCCCACACGCACAGAGCATATCCTCAATAATCTGAATAGTGTGCTCGAACTGTCCGTCCGTCTGGGGGTGAAATGATGTGCTCAACTCCACCCTGGTACCTAACTCCTGTTGAACGGATCTCCAGAACCGTGAAGTGAACTGAGTACCTCTGTCTGAAATAATATAAACTAGAATACCATGCAGACGAATGATCTCTCGAATATATATCTCCGCCAACCGCTCCGATGAATAAGTAGTCAGTACCGAAATGAAATGGGCTGATTTGGTCAGCTGATCCACAATCACCCAAATAGCATCATGCTTCCTCAAAGTCTGAGGAAGTCCAACCACAAAGTCCATGGTGATCCGCTCCCGCTTCCACTCTGGAAGCTCAATTTGCTGAAGTAACCCTCCCAATCTCTGATGCTCACCATTGACCTGCTGACAATTGAGGCACTTGGCTACAAACTCTACTATATCCTTCTTCATCCTTCGCCACCAATAGTGCTGCCTCAAATCCTGATACATCTGCACAGTACCCGGATGGATGGAATACCGCGAACTATGGGCCTCTGCCAAAATCAATTACCGAAGCCCATCAACATTGGGCACACAAATTCGACCCTACATCTTCAATACCCTGTCATCTCCAATGGTCACATCTCTGGCATCACCGTGCTGGACCGTGTCCTTGAGGAAAAGTAAATGAGGATCATCGTACTGCCGCTCCCTGATACGATCGAATAAGGAAGATCGAGAAACCACACAAGCCAATACCCGGAAGGCTCAGAAAGATCCAATCTCACGAAGTAACTGGTTAAGACTGAACATCTAAGGCTAGAGGCCTCTCTGCTGCATGAAGGTATGCCAAACTCTCCGCCCGGCGACTCAAGGCGTCGGCCACCACATTGGCCTTCCCCGGGTGGTATAATATAGTGATGTCATAGTCCTTTAGCAACTCTAACCATCTACGCTGGCGCAAATTTAGATCCTTTTGCCTGAATATGTGCTGCAAACTCCGATGGTTAGTATAAATCTCACAAAGCACACCGTACAAATAATGACGCCAGATCTTCAAGGCATGAACAATGGCAGGTAACTCAAGGTCATGGACAGGGTAATTCTTCTCATGTATCTTCAACCCACTGGACGCGTAGGCAATCACTCTACCGTTCTGCATCAACACTGCTCCAAGGTCAACTCGCGAGGCATCACAATAAACTGTATAAGACCCCCAACCAGTAGGCAATATCAAGATTGGGGTTGTAGTCAAAGCTGTCTTGAGCTTCTGAAAGCTCGCCTCACACTCCTCTGTCCGCTGAAATGGAGCACCCTTCTGGGTCAATCTAGTCATAGGGGTTGCAATCGATGAAAATCCCTCCACAAAATGGCGGTAGTAACCCACCAAGCCAAGGAAATTGCGAATCTCTGTAACTGAGGACGGCCTAGGACAACTCTTCACGGCCTCTACCTTCTTCGGATCCACTCGAATTCCCTCACTCGATTCCACATGGCCTAAGAATGCCACAGAACTCACATTTTGAGAACTTCGCATACAACTTCTTCTCTCTCAAGGTCTGAAGCACTGTCCTCAGGTGCTGCTCATGATCTTCCCAACTCCGAGAGTAAACAAGAATATCATCTATGAAAACAATGACGAACGAGTGGAGATATGGCCTGAACACACTGTGCATCAAATGCATAAATGCTGTGGGGGAATTAGTCAGCCCGAAAGACATAACTAGAAACTCGTAATGGCCATACCGGGTCCTGAAAGCAGTCTTCGGGATATCCGACTCCCGAATATTCAAGTGATGGTAACCTGAGTGCACATCAATCTTATAAAATACATGTGCGCCCTGAAGCTGGTCAAATAAATCACCAATACGAGGCAAGGGATAACGGTTCTTCACTGTAACCCTATTTAACTGGCGATAATCAATACACATGCGCATAGAACCATCTTTCTTCTTCACAAATAAGACAGGAGCACCCCAAGGTGAAACACTGGGTCGAATAAAACCCTTTTCAAGCAATTCTTGTAACTGATCCTTCAACTCCTTTAACTCAGGAGGAACCATACGGTAAGGAGGAATGGAAATGGGCCGAGTTCCCGGCAACAAATCAATGCCAAAATCAATGTCTCTATCAGGCGGCATGCTCGGAAGATCAGCTGGAAACACATTGGGATAATCCCGTACCACTGAAACTGAATCAACAGAAGGAGTATCAACACTGACATCTCTCACATAAGCCAAATACGCAGCACACCCCTTCTCAACCATACGCTGAGCTCTAAGAAAAGAGATAACTCTACTGGGAGTGTGATATAAAGTACCACTCCACTCAACACGCAGAATACCTGGCATAGCCAGCGTCACGGTCTTGGTGTGACAATCAAGAATAGCATAATGGGGAGACAACCAGTCCATGCCCAAGATAATATCAAAATCCACCAAATCGAGTAACAATAAATTTGCACTGGTCTCAAAACCCCGAACAGTAACCAAACACGACCGATAAACGCGGTCCACAACAAGTGAATCTCCCACAGGAGTAGAAACATAAAAAAGAGAACCCAAAGAATCTCGGGTTATACCCAAATTCAGAGCAAAATAAGAAGACACATAAGAATACGTGGAGCCTGGATTGAATAGAACAGATGTATCTCTCTGAAAAACCAGTATAATACATGTGATGAAAGAATCGGAGGCAACAGCCTAGGTACGAGTAGGAATAGCATAATATCTGGCTTGGCCTCCCCCTCGAGGGTGACCTCTACCTCCCTGACCTCCGCTCCTGGCTGGCTGGGCAGATGGGGTAGCAGCTGGAGCTGTCATCATGGCCTGAGAACTCTGCTGAGCACGTTGTGGCTGAAAAGACTGTGAAGAAGCACCCCAACCAAGTCTGGGGCAGTCCCTAACCACATGTCGTGTATCGCCACACTCGAAAAAAGCTCTGGGAGGACGTGGTGGCTGTGACTGGCTAGGGCCAGATCTGCTAGACTGACCTCTGAAAGCACCCTGTGCAGGAGGCGCGCTAGAAACTGGAGGTGCATAGTAAGGCTCCTGAGGCCTAGGTGGAGCTGGGGTACCGCTGGCTGCTGGAAGAGCTGAATGAACTGGGCGGACCATATAACCCCTACCATAATGACCTGTTGCTGGGATACGGGCACCATAGTAGTGGCCTGACTCTCGAGACCTTTTGGCCTCTCTCTCCTCTCGCTCCCTAGCGAGCATACCCTCGATCCTTCTAGCAATGCTCACTACCTGCTGATAAGGAATGTCCATCTCCAACTCTCGAGCCATGCTAGATCTGATGGGTGGGATAAGACCCTCAATGAACCGGAGAACCCTCTCCGGTACAGTAGTAACCAGAACCGGTGCATGCCTAGCCAATCTGGTGTAACAGATAGCATACTCTGAAACCTGTCATGGCACCCTGGCGCAAATGCTCAAACTCTGCGCCATGCATCCCTGAGGCTCTGAGGCACAAACTCTCTCAGGAACATATCTGAGAACTGGGTCCAGGTCAGTGAAGCAGCCTCATCCGAACTGTCTAACTCATAGGTGCGCCACCAATCATAGGCGGCTCCGCGAAGCTGGAAGGTAGTAAAGGAAACCCCACTAGATCCGGCTATGCCCATAGTGCGAAGAATACGGTGACACTCCTCAAGAAATCCCAAGGCATCATCTGATGCTAGTCCACTGAATACCGGAGGGCCATACTACAACCTCTCAAGTCTCCGCTGCTCGTCCTCTGAAGCAGCTGACCCTTCCTCGGGCTGAGCTGGCACTACAGGTGGTACAGGAATGATCTCTGGGACCTGCTCCACATGCACTCGCTGCTCAGGAGTGCGAGCGGCGGGAGTCTATGCTCCACCCTCGGCCTGAGATGTGGCTGCAGCAAGGGGAAGCAACCCTACCTGAGCTAGAGTGGTGTACATGGACATGAACTGAGCTAATGTCTCCTAAAGAGCTGGAGTAGTAGGGCAGTAGGCGTGGCAGGTGTCTGGACCTCAGCTGGATCTACTGGTGGTACCTCGGCGGCAGCTCGCGCAGGTGCTCTCGCTGCACCACGTGCGCGTCCTCGGCCTCTACCCCGGCCGCGGCCTCTGGCGATTGCTGTAGGAGGCACGGGTGCCTGATCGTCCCGAGTAGCACGTGTCCTCACCATCTGTGAGAGAATAGAAAACAGAGGTTTAGAATTGATGTCCAAAAAAATTGCACGACAAGGAATTCAATGAAGTGAAGAGTTTTCCTAAACAGTTACATAGCCTCTCGTAGATAAGTACAAACGTCTCCGTACCGATCAGCGAGACTCTAATAAACCGGCCTGTGTTCCGTGACTCATATGAACCTAGAGCTCTGATACCAACTTGTCATGACCCCAGTTTGCTCTACGTGAACATGTCGTGACGGCACCTAATTACTATTACTAGGTAAGCCTAGCAATGCGGAATATCAACATAACTTGCAGAAATAATTAAGTAAAAGAAAGCTAAACAATCTAAAAGGAAGATTGTATATACATGCCACTTGGCATATACAACCCAAAATAATACGGAAGTCCACAACATCACCACAAAACCCGGAAACTCATGGGAACCACAGGCTAACAGAATATAATACACTGCTCTAACTCCAGAATATCTATACAACTGTAAGGAAGGATAAACTTTTCACAAAAAGCTGGAATAAGATAGAGACTCCTGGTCTGCGGACGCGGCAGATATACCTCGAAATCTCTGTTGTATCTCTCAACCTCGGGGATAGTGCGCCTGAGTGGAGGTACCTGGATCTGCACATGAAAAAAATGCGCAGGAAAGGGCATGAGTACACCACAGCGGTACTCAATAAGTGCCAAGCATAACCTCGGTCGGGTAGTGACGAGGAAGGTCAAGANTACTCAGTAAGTGCCAAGCCTAACCTCGGTCGGGTAGTGACGAGGAAGGTCAGGGCCCTACTGAGGTCAAACAATATAATAGGAATTTACAGTATGAAAACAGGCGGTAATAATGAGTACAGCAATGAAATAAGACAGGTCAAACAAGGCAATAACTAAACACAAGAATAGAGTAAACCAGGAATATGTACATCATAATAACAATGGTAACAATGAGGATCTCCTAGGATACCGTCCTGTAATCCTTTTCTCAACTATCCGGTGGATCTCCTGGGATACCATCCCGTAGTCCATCACATGTATATTCGAAGGATCTCCTGGGATATCGTCCCGTAGTCCATCATATGTAAATTCGAAGGATCTTCCGGGATACCGTCCCGTAGTCCATCATATGTATATCCGAAGGATCTTCCGGGATACCATCCCGTAGTCCATCATATGTATATCCGAACGACCTTCCGGGATACCATCCCATAGTCCATCATATGTATATCCCGTAGTCCTACTATCAGTGTGCAGGGGGATCTCCCGAGATACCGTCCCGTAGTCCCAAAGTAAATAAGCAGGAGGATCTCCCGGGATACCGTCCCGTAGTCCCAAAATAAATATGCAGGGTATCTCCCGGGATACCGTCCCGTAGTCCCAAAGTAAATATGCAGCCACAACAAGAAGACATTCATATTTTAAGTGCAAAAATACAAGGCAACAAGTAATTCTAGCCCAACATGCTTCACGTAGTACAATTTAAAGCAATTTAAGCAAATAGGTAATTTGGGGCCACTAGGCATGATTTTCTAAGCTAACATAGACTATGGTCGCAATTAAAATAAAACAGGTAAGAAAGAAATTCAGTCTAAATATTTGAAGTAAAACCGGATTTTTCAACAATTAGCACAAGTACGCACTCGTCACCTCACATACAAGGCATTCAATAACCAAATATCACATCCTAAGGGGAAAGGTCCCCACACAAGGTTAGACAAGCCACTTACCTCGAACCGGCTCAAAATCAACTTGAAACCACACGTTTTCCACGAGTATCCGACTCCAAATGGCCCAAATCTATACAATTCAATGTATATCGTAAATAACATCCCATGCAACTGATTATACTGTTTAATTCAAGCTAAGGCACGAAATTAAATAAAATGACTAAAACGTCCCTCGGGCCCACGACTCGGAATCCGGTAAAATTTATATTTTCCGGACACCCATTCACTCACGAACCCATTTAACCAGAAATAATCTAAATCCGGTGCAAAAAACCTCACAATTTGTTTTTCCGGAATTTCGGGTTGGGAAAATCTCATCAATTTCCCATGGGGTTTCCCCTATTTTTGATAATTAAACTAAAGAAAATAACGTGAAATAATGGTCTAGCAATGGATTAGGATTAGAAAATGTTACCTAAGATCCTTCTCTTCAAAACCCACTGAAAATCGCCACTTCTTGAGCTCTTACCCGATTTTTAGAATAATGAGATGAACTCTCGGATTTTTGGAATAAAAGACACAGGCAATCCACACCTGTGGACTTGATCACCGCACCTGCGGAAAAAGCATCGCAGGTGCGGAAGTCACTTAAAAGCACTGGGGCCGCACCTGCGGTCGTTTGGTCGCGCCTACGGTTCCGCACCTGCCGAACCCAGGTCGCACCTGAGACCACTGGTCAATCGCCCCTCTATCGCACCTGCGATCAAGCCCACGCACCTGCGAGTCCGCACCTGCGGAAAGACCTTCGCAGGTGCGAAGACACCAGAAGAGGCCTGGTTCAGCAGCATCAATTTTCCCAAATTTCACCCGTTAAGCATCCGAAATAACCCCGAGGCCCTCAGACCTCAACCAAAACCAACAACCAACCCTAAAACCTTATTTGAACTAGGTCGATCCTTAAAAACACGTCTCTTAACATCAAAATCATCGATTATGCATAGGTTCAAGCCTAGAAACTTAGGACAATTCAAAAATTCACATCCGACGCCGAAACACATCTAAACTTATCCGAATGACCTCAAATTTTGCACACACATCCCAAATGACATGACGGAACTACTGCAACTTCCGAACTTCCATTCCGACCCTCGGATCAAAAATTCACTATCGGAACAGAAACTCCAAAAATTCAAGCATCGACATTTCAAGCCTAAATGAGCTACAGACTTCCAAAATACATTCCGAACACGCTCCCAACCCCGAAATCACCTAACGGAGCTAACGGAACCACAGGATTTCCATTCTGAGGCCGTCTTCACACTTCTCCAACTACGGGAAACTTCCAACACTTAATCTCTCATTTAGGGACTAAATATCCCAAAACTCTCTGAAACTTAAAACCGAACGTCCCGACAATTCAATTAAGCAGAAATAGACTTGGGGAAAACAATTAACAGGGGATCGGGGCGTTAATTCTTAAGACGACCGACCGGGTCGTCACAAAAACAGAGTAAAAAATTCCTTGGTTTGGGATTTTAAAAATCACACGGTCTCCCAGAACATCGTTAAAAATCCGGGTGGCGACTCTGAAAACTAATATAAATCCTAAATTCGAATAATGTCACTTAAAGTGGAAAAACTCCCTTATTACCCTTTATTAATCCGGGGTAGTGAAAAAGGGGGTGTTACATTAATTACTCTCTAGCTATATCTGACGTTAAATTAATAAGATTATTATTATCTATCTATCTATCTATACTATATTAAAAGCACGAAGGTCGTTAGCGAAATAACGTTCGTCATATTTACCCTTTAAAAATAGATTTCACACGAGACAAAATAGGCTTTTAATTATTTTTCTAATAATTAAAATTTGAAAATCCATTGAAATTTGGTTATTAAATCTTTCTAATGTGAATTATATACCTAAAAATAGGACTTTAAATCAATTAAATTTTACCTTAAATAATAGTGAAAAAGTCAACTCTTTTGGAGCGTTAATTTTTAACTATCCCATCCTTCTTCGAAATCTAAATTGATTCCTCTTTGGTTGTCTTTGTTTTGCAAACATCTACTTACTACTTAGTATTATAATTGCAAGAAGACGTTATGCCAAATAATGATCAATAATTTACCCTTAGAAGATAAATTACAAAGGCAAAAAAAAAAAATTAACATTAAACAAATTATTATTTTAATACTTTAAAATTAACTTGAAGTTTTGACCATTAAACTTAATATTATTTGAACAATGTACGAACTCAAACATTAAGGTACTTAAAGTATATCACAAAAAATATCTAACTAAATTTAACTTTAGATAAATTAATATTAATTAAAACATCAAAGGGTATTAGAATTTTCATTTTATAAATGTTTGGATAAAATTATTGTTAGATTTAAATTTAAAGCATGGATGAGCTAATATGAATCTGAATCAACAAAAACAAATTATTTTCTTTAAGGTTGAGAACAAATAATTAATTTTTATATTTATTAACTAATTAGAAATTAAATGTATCCAATTCAATTTCTTTTCAAATTCGTTATATAAGTAAATTTATTTTTTAATTTGAGAAAATTTTTAGTCTATATAAATTTATTTTTATAAAAAGATAAAAAGAGCATTGATAATGGACGATATAAAAAATAAAGCAAAATAGTTACTTTGTAGTATTAAAAGTCAAATTGGTAAAAGTACAACTTGAATCAATAATTGCCGCGCCCCTTTTTCTCGCGAAATCGAATTTCGACACGTGACAACTCTTTTAAGGAAAGTGTTAAAAGAGAGAGTCACCACCTAACGGGTTTGAGGTACGTTAGGGCACCTATTTGCAAATAACTCTGGTTTAACCAGTTTGCACCACCAAAGATCGGGTAAGGGCTCAGATTACCTCGAGGAGAAGGTGTTAGGCATTCCTCGAGATCCATAACTATGGGTCCCAACAAACTCGAATTATATGAATTAGTCAAAAACAAGAGGGAAAGACAAGAAGTTTGGGAAATTATTATAAAAAGTCTACCAATAAACACAAATAATTGACTTTACATATGCCATAATATTCTTCTTCATTCTACGCCACCAATAATGTTGCCGCAAATACTGATACATCTTTGGTGCGCCCGGATGAATAGAGTGCCTGGAACTATGGGCCTCCTCTAAAATCAACTCTCGAATATTATGAACATTGGGCACACAAACTCGCCCCTGTAATCTCAAAACGCCATTATCATCTAAGGTCACCTGCTTGGCACCTCCGTGCTGCACCGTGTCCCTAAGGACACACAAATGGGGATCATCAAAATGTCGATCACGGATACGCTCCAATAATGAAGAACGAGTGACCGAACAAGCCAACACTCGACAAGGCTCAGAAATATCCAACCTCACAAATCGATTGGCCAAAGCCTGAACATCCAAAGCAAGCGGCCTCTGACTGACCGGAATAAAAGCAAGACTGCCCATACTAGCTGACTTCCTACTCAAAGCATCGGCCACCACATTGGCCTTCCCCGGGTGATATAAGATGGTAATATCATAATCCTTCAACAGCTCCAACCATCTTCTCTGCCTCAAATTCAAATCCTTTTGCTTGAACAAGTACTGAAGACTCTTATGATCAGTGAACACCTCACACGCCACGCCATACAGGTAGTGCCTCCAAATCTTCAATGCATGGACAATGGATGCCAACTCCAAATACTGGATAGTTCTTCTCATGAATCTTCAACTGCCTCGAAGCATAAGCAATGACCTTACCATCCTGCATCAATACTGCACCAAGCTGAATACGGGAAGCATCGCAATAGACTGTATAAGGCCCTGAACATGTGGGAAAAACCAATACTGGTGCCGTAGTCAGAGCTCTCTTGAGCCTCTGAAAGCTCGTCTCACACTCGTCCGACCATCTGAACTGGGCACCCTTCTGGGTCAACCTGGTCATCGGGGATGCAATATATGAGAACCCCTCCACGAACCGACGATAATAGCCTGCCAATTCCAAGAAACTCCGAATCTCTGTAGCTGATGCTGGTCTAGGCTAGTTCTTGACTACCTCAATCTTCTTTGAGTCAACCTGAATACCCTCTGCTGACACGACATGACCCAGGAATGCAACTGAGCTCAACCAGAACTCACACTTTGAAAACTTTGCATAAAGCTGACTATCCTTTAGAGTCTAAAGAACCACTCTGAGACGCTGCTCGTGCTCCTCCTGACTGCGAGAGTATATCAATATATCATCAATGAAGACTATCACTAACGAGTCCAAGTAAGGCTTGAACACTCGGTTCATCAAATCCATAAAAGCTGCTGGGGCATTTATCAACCCAAACGACATGACTAAGAACTCGTAATGCCCATACTGAGTGCGGAAAGCTGTCTTAGGGACATCAGATGCCTTAATCCTCAACTGATGGTAGCCATATCTCATGTCTATCTTCGAAACTACCCTGGCACCCTGAAGTTGATCGAACAAATCATCAATACTCGGCATGGATACTTATTCTTGATTGTAACCTTGTTCAGTTGCCGGTAATCAATGCACATCCTCATCGAACCATCCTTTTTCTTCAAATACAACACTGGAGCACCCCAAGGGAAAACACTAGGTCTAATGAAACCCTTCCCAAGCAATCTTGCAACTGTTCCTTCAACTCTGGCGGGGCCATGCGATATGGCAGAATAGAAATGGGCTGGGTGCCTGGAGCCAGATCAATGCAGAAGTCAATGTCCCTGTCGGGTGGTATCCCCGACAGGTCTGAAGGGAAAAACTCAGGAAACTCACGAACCACGGGCACCGAATCAATAGAGGGAACCTCAACACTGGAATCGCGCACATAAGCCAAATAAGCCAAACACCCCTTCTCGACCATACGCTGAGCCTTCACGTACGAAATAACACTGCGGGCAGAATGACCAGGAGTTCCTTTCCACTCCAAACGGGGAAAATCTGGCAAGGCTAAGGTCACCGTCTTGCCATGAATCCAAGATGGCATGATATGAGAATAACCAGTCCATCCCCAATATAACATCAAAATCAACCATACCTAAAAGCAACAAATCAACATGGGTATCAAGACCCCCAATCACCAAAACACAAGAACGATGGACACGATCGACATCGATAGAATCACCCACTGGTGTAGATACATAAACAGGAATACTCAGTGGATCACTAGGCATGACCAGGTATGGTGCAAAATAAGAGTACACATACGAATACGTAGACCCTGGGTCAAACAGTACTGAAGCATCTCTATCACAAACCTGAATAGTACCTGTAATGACTGCATCTGAAGACTCAGCCTCTGGCCTGGTTGGAAGAGCATAACATTGGGGTTGGGCCCCACCACCCTGAACCACATCTCTGGCACGGGCGGATGCTGGCTGGCCTCCACCTCTGGCGGTCTGAGCTCCACCTCTATGACCTCTACTCCACCTCTAGCACCTCTACCCCCACCTCTAGCTGGCTGGGCAGGCTATGGAACACCTGGTGCCTGTACCATGGCACGAGAACCCTGATGTTACGAACTACCTGGTGCTCGAGGGAAAAATCTAGCAAGGTGATCCGGATCACCACAAGTGTAACAAGACCTCGGCTGCTGAGGGAACTGAGTCTGACCCTGTCGACCTGAATGGCCACCTCGAAAACTCTAAAATGGTGGTGCACTGTAAGGCTGCTGATCAGAATAGTGCGTCTGAGAACCACGACCACCTGAAGTACCATGGGAAGCCTGGACAGTTGAATGAAAAGGTCTAGGAGGATGACCTCTGCCTGAAGAATCCCTTCCTCCAAATGAGGCTCCACTGAAACGACCGAAATGACGGGGCCTCTTGTCAGCCCCCTGACCACCACCCTATGACAGAATCATCTCAATCCTCCTGGCCACATTGGCCGCATCCTGGAATAAATCTTCGAACCCTCTCCCAATCAGTGGGAAGTACCATAAGAGCATGTCGAGCTAGAGTGATGAATCTGGTCTCATACTGAGTGACTGACATAGATCGCTACTTGAGACGCTCAAACTGCCTCTGAAGATCCTCTTTCTAAGTAATGGGAAGGAACTTCCCCAGAAATACCTTTAAGAACTGAGCCAAGTCAAAGGTGTAGATCCAGCTGGTCTGGCTAAGCAATAGTCTCTCCACCAACTCTTGGCTGCGCCCGATAACCGAAAAGTAGCGAAGTCAACTCCGTTGGACTCTACTATACCCATATTCCGAAGAACCTCATGGTAGCTATCCAAATAATCCTGGGGGTCCTCTGATGGTGAACTAGTAAAAGTAGCAGTGAATAACTTAGTGAGCATGTCAAGTCTCCACAAAGAATCTGTTGACATAGTTGTTCCCTCTACTACCGGTGCTGCAATACTCGGCTGAGCTACTCCGGCTGGCTGAGGTGCCGGAGTCTGAAAATGTGGAGCTAGCTGCTCTAGCATGTGGGTGGAAGGAGTCTGGGCACCTCCCCCAACCTGAGAGATGGCTGGTGCAGTAGGAAGAAGACCCGCCTGTGCTACACTCTCCATGAGTCCGACTAGACGGACAAGGGCGTCCTGAAGTACTGGGGTAGCTATGAACCCCTCTGGGACCTGAGCTGGTCCAACTGGGTCTGCCGGAACTGGGACCTCCTCGTCAGACTCGACCTGAGGGTCCTCCACTGGGGCTGCTGCTCTAGGCTGAGCCCGACCCCAGCCTCGGCCTCTAGCACAGCCTCATCCTCGATCTCGACCCCGATTAGGAGCTGTAGCAGGAGTGTCAGGCTGCTGAGCGGAACCAAGGGAAGCACGCGTCCTCGCCATCTGCGAGAGAATAGAATAGAAACTCAATCAGTACTCGGAATCATGCGCACGATAGAGAAGAAACAAAATATGGAGTCCTCCTAACTTTGCAGCCTCTAGGGGATAAGTACAGACGTCTCCGTACCGATCCCTCAGACTCTACCAAGTTGTCTGTGAGTTGTGAGACCTAAGTAACCTGGTGCTCTGATACAAACTTGTCACGCCCCGAAATCCCTCCATCGGGTCGTGATGGCGTCTAACGTTGAATCCGCTAGACAAGCCAACGTATATAAATAAACTAGCAAATTAACACCAATTTAATAGGATAAACTAAACGATTCACTATTTAACAGCGGAATAAAAATGTGGTTTCAAGCTAATTAAGGATAACATAATACAACAACGCGTAAATTTCCCAAAACCTGGAGTCACAAACTCACGAACTATCTAAGAGTGCTAAATACAAGTCTGAAAGGAAATACATGTCTTCCTTTGAAACTAGAGGAAAAATAAGACAGAATCGATGACAAAGGGATGGAAGAGACGCAAAGGCCCACGAACGCCAGCTGGTATACCTTGAAGCCTCTATGATAAGATGGAAGACACTCCCATTAATGATGTCCTCCGGGTCCGACTGCGTAATCTGCACAGTATAAAGAAGTGTAGGTGTAGCATCAGTACAACCGACCCCCTGTACTGAGTAAGTGCCTAGCCTAAACTCGGCGAGTGACGAGGCTAGAACCAGACTACTGAATAAACCTGTGCAGTCCAAATAAATAGATATACATACATACAACAGATAAGAAATATAGGGAGAAAACAATTAATAAAGGAAGGGGAACATGTTGCGGGGAGATAACAGTCTCATATAGGAAATCTCAATAGGGAAAAGAACGTCAAGCCAGCATATCAATAAGGACAAGAAATCACAAACTTGCACGGCATCACCCTTCGTGTTTTTACTCTCGTCCTCACTATGCAATGTATAATGTAATCAATGTGAATCATGGCACGACATCACCATTTGTGCTTTTACTCTCTTCCCTCACTGTATAATCAATGAATATGGTACGGAATGGTTCATCGTACGGCAGGGCATCATCCTTTGTGCTTTACACTCTTTCCTCACAGTGCACGGCATCACCCTTCGTGCTTTATCACACTTCCTTACCCAAACAGCAATCACAAACAAGGGCAAGGGAGTAAACAGAATAGAATAGAAATCCCGGCAAGGGAACATCAATTAAACAATAAAATCCCAGCAAGAGAACAATACAGTAATCTCAACATCCCAACAAGGGAGACAATATCAAACAATGCACGGCATCACCCTTCGTGCTTTACTCTCATTCTCACCAAGACAAGTGCACGACATCACCCTTCGTGATTTACTCTCATTCTTACCAAGACAAGTGCACGACATCACCCTTCGTGCTTTAACACTCTTCCTCACCCAAACAGCAATCACAACCAAGGGCAAGGAAGTAAACAGAATAGAAATAGAAATCTCGGCAAGGGAACAATAATTCAAAAATTAAATCCCGGCAAGGGAACAATCAATTAAAACAATTAAATCCCGGAAAGGGAACAATATCAAAAGCAACAATGAGCCGGAAAGGGTATATTTCAATAACTCTTTCTCTTTCTTTCACTTTCATTTCCGTGATTTATTCTATTACTTGAGCCAATGCTCCAAAGGACACAATTGTTTCATAAACCTTCATCGTTCGTGTTACAATCTGAGCCAATGCTCCAAAGGATGTAATATCTCATATTTCCTCATTATTCAATTCAAAAATTGATCCAATTCTCCAAAGACATACTATCTCATATCTCTTCCTTATTCAATTCACAATTTGAGCCAATGCTCTAAAGACATACTATCTCATATTTCTTCATTATTCAATTCACAATCTAAGCCAATGCTCCAAAGACATACTATCTCATATCTCTTCATTATTCGTTACAATTTGAGACAATGCTCCAACAGAGTTTACATGATACAATTCCCTCCACATATTCTTCACAACATATAGAAATCATCAATTAAACATGGAAATTACCACAAAACCAAAATATCCACAATATAAGGACTCACGGTCATGCTAGACGTCAAAGTATAGATACTCGTCACCATGCCTATACATTGTACTCTACAATTAGCAAGTAGGAAACAAGACTCAACTCCCATTCCCTCAAGCTAAGGTTATACCGAACACTTACCTCGGGTCCGAAGTATAGCAATTAACCCGAAACCACACGTTTACCACAAGAATCCGACTCCAAATGGCCCAAATCTATTCAAATAAATTTCATACCATAATTAACATCTCATGCAACTGATTCTACNCAGGCCAGCATCTCGGAGTCGGGTAAATTTTACATTTTCAGAACCCTCGTACTCTCACGAGTCTAGCCATATAAAAATCTCTCAAATCGGAGGTCAATCACCCACTCAAATCCCAATTTATGAAAAACCTAAGTTCTACCCAATTCATCAAATTTCACCCATGAAAATCTTTGATTTTAAGTTGAAAACATGTTAAATGATGTTAATGATTGAAAATAAATGAGTAAAATCCACTTACAACTTATTTGGAAGAGTCTTGTTCTTTGGAAAAATCGCCTAAGAGTGTTGAGTTTGAGAAAATATGAAATATGAAGTAAAAATCTCGGTTGTGTAAAGTACAGGCCACTGGTTGGAATCGCAATTGCGAACAAGTATTCGCAATTGCGAACACCCCTGCATGGGAATTGCGAAGATAACTTCGCATTTACGACCATTGTGCAGGAGGAGGGACTTCTCATTTGCGAAGGAAGGATCACATTTGCGATCACTGTGCAACCAATGCACCTTCGCATTTGCGATGCTGGCTTCGCATTTGCGAGCACTGCCAGCCAGTGCACTGTTCGCATTTGCGATGCTGGCTTCGCATTTGCGAAGCCTACAGAACAGAACACCAGCAGACTCTAAGTTTGAAAAATGCAATCTGTGGCCTATCTGAAACTCACCCGAGCCCTCGGGGCTCCAAACCAAATATACACATTACCTCAAAAACATCCTATAAACTTATCTGTGCGATCAAATCGCCAAAATAACATCATATACAATGAATTAAGCCTCAAAATCCATGAATTCTATATAGTTTCATAAAACATCAAATTTTCCATTTCAAGTCCCAAACACATCAAACGACATCCAATTTCAACCAAACTTTACAAAAAGTGCTCAAAGCATTTATAAGACCTGTACCGGGTGCTGGAACAAAAATACGGGCCCGATACCATCACTTTCTAATCAAATTTCATTTTCCATTTCCATAGATATTTTCAGAAAATAATTTAACTCAAAAATTTATTTCTCGGGCTTGGGACCTCAGAATTCGATTTCGGGCATACGCCCAAGTCCCATATTTCCCTACGGATCCTCCGGGACCGTCAAATCATGGGTCGGGGTACGTTTAACCAAAATGTTGACCGAAGTCAAATTTATTCATTTTAATATCACATCATAGCATTTTTCACAGAATCTCATATTTAAGCGGTCCGGCTACACGCCCGGACTGGGCACGCAAATCGAGGCAAATATAAATGAGGTTTTCAAGGTCTCGGAAGTACGGGATAGGTAATAAAATAGGTGATGACCCTTTGGGTCGTCACAATAAGCTTCCCACACATCCTAATTTTCCACCAATCCAACAAAAAAAAGAAAGTTTAAGACAGACATGAGTGATAAGATCAAAGAAGAAATCACGAAGAAACTAAGTGCAAACGTGATCAGGGTCGTCAGATATACCACATGGTTAGAAAATGTTGTGCCAGTGCCAAAGAAGGATGGGAAAATCAGAGTTTGTGTTGACTATAGGGATTTAAACAAAGCAAGTCCAAAAGACAATTTTCCCTTACCCAACATTCATATCCTTGTTGACAATTGTGCTAAGCATGAGATCCAATATTTTGTGGTTTGTCATGCCGGATATCNCATATCCTTGTTGACAATTGTGCTAAACATGAGATCCAATCTTTTGTGGATTGTTACGCCGGATATCACCAAATTCTGATGGATGAGGAAGATGCAGAAAAGACCGCCTTCACAACTCCATGGAGAACATATTGCTATAGGGTCATGCCATTTGGTTTGAAGAATGCAGGGGCAACTTACATGAGGGCCATGACTACCATATTCCATGACATGATGCACAAAGAGATTGAAGTGTATGTTGATGATGTGATCATTAAGTCCAGAACACAAGATGACCACGTGCAAGACTTGAAAAAGTTCTTTGAAAGGCTACGAAGGTACAATCTCAAACTCAATCCGGCCAAATGCGCATGTGGAGTTCCTTCTTGGAAGCTTTTGGGTTTTATAGTTAGTGGAAGAGGCATTGAGTTAGATCCCTCAACGATAAAGACTATTCGAGAGCTTCCTGCCCCAAAGAATAAAAAAGAAGTCGTGAGTTTACTTGGGAGGTTAAACTACATCAGTATATTCATCGTGCAGCTTACAACCACATGTGAGCCTATTTTAAAGTTGTTAAAAAAGAACGCTGCTATCAAGTGGACAGATGAGTGCCAAGAAGCTTTTGATAAGATCAAAGAATATTTGTCAAATCCCCCTGTTTTGGTCCTGCCGGAACCTGGTAGGCCTCTGTTTTTATATCTGTCAGTAATGGAGAGTTCTTTTGGTTGTGTTTTGGGTCAACATGATGCCACAGGGAAAAAGGAACAAGCAATCTATTATTTGAGCAAAAAGTTCACCACTTATGAGGCCAAATACACTCTTTTGGAAAGGACATGTTGCGCCTTAACTTGGATCGCCCAGAAGCTTAGGCATTATCTCATGGCCTATACAACTTACCTCATATCTCGAATGGATCCCCTGAAGTACATCTTTCAGAAGCCGATGCCAACAGGCAGATTGCCAAAATGGAAAATCTTGCTCATAAAGTTTGATATTGTTTATGTCAGTCGTACAGCCATGACATCACAAGCTTTGGCTAATCATTTGGTAGAAAACCAGGTTGATGATGAGTATGAATCATTGAACACATACTTTCCAGATGAAGAGGTTAATTCAGTTGAAGAAGTGGTCCAAGATGACAGTCAAGTTTGGAAACTATACTTTGATGGGGAGGTCAACATCAAAGGCGTAGGGATTGGGGCAATTCTTGTATCACCTACTGGGCAACATTACCTTGCCACGTCACGAATTTATTTCTTCTGTAAAAACAACACGGCAGAATATGAAGCTTACATCATGGGTCTGAACTTGGCAATAAATCTAAATGTGCACAAACTGTTGGTGATGGGAGATTCAAATTTTCTTATTTGGAAAACTCAAGGTGATTGGGAGACTCGAGATATCAAGCTCATTCCATATAGACAATGTGTGAAAGATCTTAGCAAAAGGTTCAAGTCCATCGAGTTCAGGTACATTCCCAGGTTTCACAATGAATTAGCCGATGCCTTGGAAACCCTGGCCTCAATGCTTCCATATCCGGGTAATACTCACATTGACCCATTGGAAATTCAAATTCGGGATCAACATGGTTATTTAAATACAATTGAAGTAGAACTAGATGCTGAACCATGGTACCGTGATATTAAACAGTATCTGAAAATAAGAGAATATCCGGAACACGCTAATAGGGATCAAAAGAGAACTATTAGGCGACTCTCTAATGGTTTCTTTTTGAGTGGGGAAATCCTATACAAAAGAACTCCGGATTTTAATATGTTGAGATGTGTGGATGCCAAAGAAGCGGAAATGATTATGAATGAGGTGCATTCGGGAGTTTGTGGCCCGCACATGAATGGGTATGTTCTAGCAAATGAAATCCTTCGGGAAGGATATTATTGGCTTACTATGGAGTGAGATTGCTTTCGTTTTGTCTGCAAGTTCCACCAGTGTCAGATTTACAGTGATTTGATCCACTCACCTCGAATTATATCCTATGTCGGCTCCTTGGCCTTTTGTTGCTTGGGGAATGGACATCATCAGCCCAATCGAGCCAAAAGCTTCAAATAGGCACATATTCATCTTGGTCGCAATTGATTACTTCACCAAATGGGTGGAAGATATTACATTGAAGGCAGTCACTAAGAAAGCAGTAGTAGACTTTGGTCACTTCAGCATCATCTGTCGTTTCGGTATTCCAAAAACCATTATTACAGATAATGCTGCTAATTTGAATAGTCATCTGATGAAGGAGGTATGCGAACAGTTTAAAATTGAGCATCGCAATTCTACTCCTTACCGGCCCAAAGCTAATGGAGATGTTGAAGCTGCGAATAAGAACATCAAGAAGATTCTTAGGAAGATGGTCCAAGGGTCTAGACAATGGCACGAGAAACTGCCCTTTGCTCTTTTGGGATACCGTACAACTATCCGTACATCAGTTGGCGTGAAGCCATACTTATTAGTTTATGGCACTGAAGCGGTTATACCTACTGAAGTTGAGATTCCCTCTCTCCGAATCATTGTTGAAGCAGGGATCGAAGACACTGATTGGGTCAAGTCCCGATTGGAACAATTAAGTTTAATTGATGAAAAGTGTTTGGCGGCAGTTTGTTTTGGTCAATTATACCAACAAAGAATGGCACGCATTTACAATAAGAAAGTGCGCCCAAGACAATTTGAGGTAGGACAACTTGTTTTGAAACGTATCTTTCCGCACCAAGAAGAACCAAAAGGAAAGTTCGCCCCGAATTGGCAAGGTCCTTACCTCGTCAAGAAAGTATTGTCTACAGGAGCTATACACTTGACAGATATAGAAGGAAAGGTGACTGATATATCCGTCAATGCATATGCGGTCAAGAGATATTATGTCTGACATGACTCTGTTGGGGCATTTTTATACTTAGCATTCTCAGGTTGGGATGACGAAAAGCTATCATTCTCGCTACCCAAACACTGGTCAACCCTAGTTAGCCCTTTGAAGCCTTGTTTATATTATTTATTTGTTTTCCCCTCTTTTGGAACCATTGTACTTAATCTCAAAAAAAAAAGTCAAACAAAAAAAATAATAAAAAAAAGGAAAAGAAATCATCAAAACGAGCTCATGTTAATAGAACTACGTCCGACTTGATTCTGAAAGGATACGTAGGCAACCTCACTCTGGGGTTCGGTCACCCTAAAACAAAAATTCACATTTTCCAAAAATTTGAAGAAACTGGGGCATGATTATATTTTATTTTGATGGTTGTTCCATCAAAATGGTTCCAAAATTTATAATTCAGTGGACTAACTCTTTTTACCTTTCCCTGCTAAGACCTTTTAATCAACTTTCGAGAATGCTAAGTCAGTATACTACGGGTAATGCCTCAGCCATTGCAAAGAGAGAAAAATAAATGAGAGAGTCTTATTGGTGAAAATCCTCTCGGGCACTATAAGGCAATGGTGAGTTGAGAGAAAGACAAATGAGAGAGGTCATTTGATGAAAACCCACAAAGGACATCATTGATCGATTTAGGTTTTCATATACCCCGGCACAAGCATGGTTAAGACAAAGAACTCAATTTCAAAGTGAAGTTTATAACAGATTTCGAGAATTAGACGGTTCAGACGGATCGGGCATCTAGTCCAAAGTGCATGTCATGTTTATTGAAGTCAGCATATTCCTCCAGATAAGTCCTTTTTCTTTTTATTTTGACTTTTATTTTCTTCTTTCCCCTGAAAGGGACGCTTCCTGATTAAGTTTTAGTACCTATTAGTTCACCTTCTTGTTTTCTTTCATACTATTCTCTTGGAGTCCCTTTCAGTCTAATTTTGTCAAAGCAAAGCAAAGAAAAGACCGCACAGTTTCCCTGTTATATGAAGCAAAACTTTCTGGGCATGAACAACATGGGCAAAAGGCATAAAACCATCTTTTATTTTCCCAGACGAGCAAAAGGCTTGAAGGACTGAATAATATGTTAAGGGTCAGAAAATGTTACTCAGTTAAAAGTTGTTTTGGGAGCAAGGTTGTTTCACCACAAACACAAATGGGGATAGGCGCAAAATAGGCAGGTTTTTATGTTGAGAAAGAAGATCTCTAGAAAGTAAAGACGAAATCTCCCGATAATTCGTATGGACAGTGACAGAGCCAGTTGTTCTAACAAGTGCTATGGACACTAGGTCAAGTCGCCTAAGAGATCAAGGCTACAAACTGACCACCATTTTAAAACTAACAAATCTTTCTTTGTTCAGAACAGGAACAAAAAAATTTTAGGAAACAGTTCGTGGAAGGACGAACGTCGCCAAGTGAAGTTCTCAAATCCTTGATTTCCTTCTAATATACATGTAATCATGTTATTTTTAGTTTCATTATAGATAAAACCCTATCTTCACCTCAGGGTACTGCATCCCCTGGTTGTATTTCTCATTGCTAACATAGGGTACAATATTCCCTAGTAGTATCTCAGAGTGCCATGAGCCTCACCTTATTGCCAATACAGGGTACTACATCCCCTAGTTGTATTTCTCATTGCTAACATAGGGTACGACATTCCCTAGTAGCATTTCAGTGAGCCATGAGCCTCACCTTATTGCCAAACACAAGGTACTACATCCCCTAGTTGCATTTTATTGCTAATAAAGGGTACGACATTCCCTAGTAGCATTTCAGTGATCCATGAGCCTCACCTTATTGCCAAACACAGGGTACTACATCCGCTGATTGCATTTTATTGCTAAAATAGGGTACGACATTCTCTAGTAGCATCTCAGAGTGCCACGAGCCTCATCTCATTGCCAAACACAGGGTACTACATCACATGGTTGCAATTTATTGCAAACATAGGGTACGACATTCCCTAGTAGCATCTCACAGTGGCACGAGCCTCATCTTATTTCCAACACAGGGTACTACATCCCCTGGTTGCATTTCTCATTGCTAACATAGGGTACGACATTCCCTAGTAGCATCTCGGAGTTCCACGAGCCTCATTTTATTACCAAAATAGAGTACGACATTCCCTAGTAGCATCTCAGAGTGCCACAAGCCTCATTTTATTGCCAACATAGAGTACGACAGTCCCTAGTAGCATCTCGGGGTGCCACGAGCCTCATTTTATTGCCAACAAGGGTACTACATCCCCTGGCTGCCTTAATTTTTGCCCACATAAGGTATGTCATTCCCTAGTAGCATCTTAGAGTGCCATGAGCCTCATCTTATTGCCAACAAAGGGTGCTACATCCCCTGCATGCCTTCCATCATGTTAACATAGGGTATGACATCCCCTATTATAAAAAAAAAAGTCCATTTCTCTTTCAATTCTTCATTTTTCAATAACTAAGATAGTTTATTGTGTTTTTAATAACTCAAAAAACAAAATTAGTGCAAACTGGGGCAGAATTGTTTTGTTGTTTGTGATGGCTTGCAGGTTTTTTTTTGTGAAGTACGGATTGGATACGCAAAAATAAGATTCCAGCTCTTGCCAGATAAAATGGAATGTTTGATATCAATACCATCCGCAACCAGCTTTGACATAATGCCTGCGGAGACATCGGGTCTCAAGATCCATCTTCTCATCATCTGATCAAGAAAAAAGCCTGTTAAGAATGTTTCATAGTCTGTTATATCTAGAGCATCAAGTTTCAGTCTAAACTCAATGGAGGAAGCAAGTCAAGAATCAAGACAAGATTCCAGATGGCATTTAGATAGTAATTTTGTAACTCTTAGATTTCAAGAGTATGTAATTTTCTTTTCATTTTGATGTAATAGTAGGAACCACGGATCGGAACCTCGACGGAATTTCACTCGACTCTCCCTCTAAGAATACTCCATCACTCTTCTTTCACTTGAACTACACGTGACTCGATTCCCTTACAACCCGGTATATGTAGGCTGCCTAAAACCAAGGCTCGGTCACATCTTTTTCTTTTATCTTCTTTTTCTTTTTAAATAATGGTGAAGTAAAAAATCAGTCACCTTGTTCATTTTTTCTTTGCGTGAAAACTCTTCATGTTTTTAAGCAAAGAGGGGCTTGCTGTAAACAACTAATTTTTGTCCACACCCAAATTCTATATTATTTTAGTGTAAATATGTGTTTTATGTCTAATTTTATATTTTAAACCGTTATCTCACTTTTAGTAGAGTTTATAAAAATTACCCTCACTTCGGTAGAGTTTATAAAAAATCTATAAAACTACTCACATTATTAGAGTANATTCTTCAGACACGAATAATAGTTCACAGAAAACACACACTCACGCACATACTTTACTCTCATCTCTCTGCTACTTGTGCTCATTGCTTGTCTAGCCGGCTGAAAGCCAAGGCTAGACTATTGAATCTTGCCTACTCTACCTTATGTTTGCTTCCTTTAACTAGTATGTTTCTACTCCTAATGTCGTTCATTATACTATGAAGTTCAAATCTGTGTGCTTCCTGTTGCTTTACTTCTGTCAAGCCCATGTATCTTCTGTACTAGTTTAAATACTACAAGTTTAACTCTGTGTCCTTTCCTGTTACTGTCTTCATCAACATGTTTACTCCTATTTAAGTTTCATTCTTCTTATTTATTGTTTCAACCAACATGTTTACTCTTGTTGATCACTTTAACTAACATGTTTAATTCTGTGTTCAAATTCGAATCTTACTTGTTTATTGTTACATGTTTATTTCTGTGTTTAAGGTTCAATCTTCCCTGTTTATTGCCTTACACCAGCATTTTTACTTTGTGTTTCAGACTCCTATTTTTCTGTCCAATTGACTTCAATTGGTATGACCAATTCCTGTGTTCCCAACCCGTGTTCCCTTTTGTGTAATTATTTGTTCTCATCATGTTGTATGCTCACCTAAGGTTAACTAACAAACTGAGTTGAATCTGGGAAATATGAAGCTTTGTGACTGTTTTTCTACTTGCTGTTGTTTGCTGAACCCCCTTTTTAGAATGTTTCTAAATTGTTTCACTCCTAATATGTTTTCACCTCTAAACCATTTTCACTCCTAAATGTTTTACTACTGAACTTTCCTACTCCTGGAATGTTTCCTAAAACTGTTTCCACTATTTCAAGCACTCCCACTCCTACTCTTAGAATACTAAGGATTCTCCCCCTCCGGTGTGTGTACTGCCTAGGAATCCATGATATTCCTCCGAACTCCGGTACACTACACATAACCACATCTCTATTTAGAAGGATCTTGGTATGAGCATTGCCTGGGGTCCCTGAGGCTCTCGGGAACTTTGATACCCCAGGATACTCTCCTGGACACTACGAGATTACGGTACGTGGATCTGGTTGAAGGCCTGCTCCTCCAAGTTTATTTTTAGGCCTATCCAGGCTCCCTATAGTATAACGTTAATTATTTCTGTAATTCGTTTATGGTCTGTAATAATAATTCTTGTAAACAGATTTTGGGGATATTAGTAATATGGGAGGGACTTTTATATATAATTCTTGGGGAAATCGGGTAGAAATCATGCTCCTAGGATTGTTGTGATTATATATGCATTAGAAACCATGCTTGTAAGATTGTTTTGTGCATTAGAAAACATGCTTATAGGTGCATCATATCATTTCTCCTAAACATATGCTTTCTAAAGTTCTGCATACTCATGTCTGCCTAGAAATCCTGTCACTAGGTTGTTATTAATTCTACCTAAAATCATGATCATTCTCTTATGTGCATTAGAAACCATGCTTTAGGACTTTTATTGCACTCGCATAAATACCATGCCTATATCGCATAAAATCAGTAGCAACAATGTCTATAAGGGTAAGTGTAAAGGCAGTCCCAACACCTAGATATCATGTTACAGAGATAAGTGTGTATAAAATCAATTCTTTAATTTTCAGCACCTAGACAGCATGCCTATACGACATAACGATCTTATAATGCCTGTTTAAAATTGCTTGTTAGTATTAAGATTCTGATTAACATTTAGATATCATGTTCCGCGCCCAGGCAATCCTCTAAGATAATCGAAACCTTGCAATTGGTAAAACTGTGCTTTGTTTAATTATTTGTGAACTTCCCAGATTCAGCAAGTCCTAAAATGAGTAGGCAAACTTATTAGGTTTCTATCACTTCGCCTTAACACAATGCTGCATATTCTCTGCTTGTCATGCTCACCTGGATATCATGTTCTAGGACTTTTCTGAAACATCTGAAATCTTGATGTTTGAGACAGGTGCTAATTATCTGTTTATTTGTGGAGGTAAACATGAGCCCCTTAATTGTTCTTTACTTGACAGTCCTATATGTTCTTTGGTTTTTCTTAGATTTTCTCCTTTAAACACCTCAGGAGAGTCTCGACCTGCCTAAATTAGAGGTACTAAACACCTCCAGGGCCATAAGGAAGGGACGGGTAATACACACATAGAATTTGTCTAATTAAAACTGCTTACAACCGCTAAGGGGAGGGTAATTGGGTAGTAAAGGATATGATGACATATGCGCTAATGCCACGTGTAGCCCCTTTAGTTGAGGAAGGTTTACCGGGTATTGCACAGATGTGATCCTATAGGCTAATAAACCTACGAACTCCCATATTCTTGTTTTTAATAATCTCTATGTGCTTAAATTTTTTTATTTTCTTAATGACTAATTCAAAAGATGAGTTTGGTCAGGACCCATCATTATGGACCTCGAGGGGTGCCTAACACCATCCTCTCAAGGTAATTTCAAGCCCTTACCCAATCTCTGGTAACGCAAATTGATTTATATGAGTTACTTGCATTAGGTGCCCTAACGCACCTTAAATCCATTAGGTGGCGACTCTTCAATTTCCACACCCCTTTCCCAAAAGGAAACGAGTTGTCCTAAAGCATGTCGAAACCCGATTCCGCGAGAAAAAAAGGGCGCGACAGGGGGGCAGAGTTGAGAAATTAGGAAAAAATGGCAAAGAACCTCATACCCTAGTGTGTCAGAGTTCCCCAAGGGCTTCAATAACCCAGGGCAGTGCTCACACTAGGGAGGTTGATAGAGGAGACTTAGGGGGGGCCTGTCTTTCAGCCAACCCAGAATTAAATTTATAACAGGAAACAACCAACGAAAATAGTAGTAAAGCAATAGGTTTGGAAAAGCATTTGCAAACACTATAAGATGATCACATAATGAACTCAAGAAGAAAACTAACACATTGGGGCATATGATAAGAAACAAAGAACCTAGGATTGCAGAGTTAACAGGCAAGGGCCTTAGACTAGTAAACCAAGCAATGCAACCAGTTTAGAACTTAAAGGATTAGATTATACCAAACTCAGGACTAAACAGTATAATACAAACAGGATCAAATATCATAGAGGACATCAATCAAGGAAGATTAGTTTAAAGGATAACATGTTATTAGAGATACAGATTTGACATGGCAAGAACACATAGAGTGTCAAACATAGTCATAGGAGCATACTACACTTAGAGTAAAGGTCTTAAACAAGTTAGGGCATGCTAATAACATCAATTAATCACTAGAAGTTCAGAATTAGGCAGAGAACATGGATTAAACCATATAATCAAGGTAGAACATTCGAATCATCAAATACACTAAACTAAACAAGCTTCATTCTGTCCAAATTAACTAAGTTAAGTGCAAAGACATTATTAGGCTAGCAATTATAGGCAGAATCACACATAAAGAGAGTCAGGGAATACATTAAGCCATGCAGTTTCAGGGAATACTCTAACATAATAGAGTAAACATCACGAGGGTTCATAAACTAACCAGTGATTGTTCAATACACAATAAAAGAACAGTAGTAAGGACCCAGAGTCTCGAACCTGTCAAGTTCCCAGGGGTTTGAAGAACCCACGGCAGTGCTCACACCTAAGAGATGGTCAAAAGAGTAAATTTGGTGGCCTTGGCTTTCAGCCGGCCAAGAGCCAAACAAAATAGAACAGTAAACAAATACAGAGTAGAAACCTCAATTTTTTAGTGAGAGTTTTTAGTGATTTTATTCTTCTCCCAAAAAGGGGAAAGGGAATGGGTTTATATAGTGGTAAAATCAATACGTATACATAATTAAGGAATTACAATCAATCAAATCATAAAAGGAAAGAAAAACACATAAATCAATTAAAATTGAAATAGGAGAAGAAGCCGGTAAACCCTAGCTTTTTTGGGAAAAACAAATATTACCGGAATATACACAAAAACAGTAGCATAGGACGAATATAGACACAAATAATACTCAAAATCAGAAAATCAAACCAATTTTCGTTCGATTTGAAGAGATTTGTAAACCCTATTTTTAGGGTAAGTAAGAATCAGCAAAAAATACACAAATATTCATACTCACAATAGAACTAAGGATGAATATAGACAGAATTGCATAAAGATCAAGGATTTGAACCGATTTTGGTTCGATCTTTGTGGAGATTTCTTGCCATGTTTCGGCAAGCAGTATAGGAGAGTAACCAGTACCCCGAGAAGGTCATATATGGTAAGTAGTAGTCATAGAATCCCATATTTTGCGGGATTAGCAAAGGATTTAGGAGGAGGGGGCTAGGGTTCTTAGGAGGGAGAAGGGAGGTGAGGGATATTAGTGTTACATCCCACATTTTCATATGTTAAAGTTTCATCGAAAGTTAATCAACGTAAGTTCGGGAATGAGATTATTTTGAAATTATAGGCATTATGCTATTTCAAACAAGTTATGAGTAAATTCGTAAAGGTGAGAGGGGAAGCAAGTCAAAGAAAATGAGTTTCGTCAAAATTTGACATTGTGGGATAAAATATGGCCTGAGCTAAAAATATCTGGTATTTATGGACTAGTACCATACAAGATACCACATGGTCATGATAGTAAGGTGTATAAGGTATGTTAAAAGTGGGCAATTGATCAATTATTGGGTAACGGGATATTACCTGATTAACTAAGAAATTATGGGATAATATTAAATTCCCCAAAAGAACGTGGCAGCACCCCAATCCTATTTAAAGTGACTATTTAGGTCTTGTATAGATGTCACATTTTGGAAGATTTAGAGTGACGTAGTCATCCTCCAAGTGGGCCACACCCAATTAAGATTTCCTACATTTAATGATAGAGATTGTGCCTTTTTCACATTTCCATATGTTAGGCTTCACATTCTTTCTGTATTTTTTTGGAAGAGAGACAAAATTGCTCTTTGTGTGTAATTGATGATTTCGCTACTTCTGCTTCCATTACAGTGGGTTTTATTTGCCATAAAACACCACATGATGACTAGCTACTCTTATATGGTAAGCATTTGGATTGTTTTTCTCATTTCCTTGGTACAAAAGAATTAAAGATCAAGAATGGAAAGCTTCAGCCAGTTCTTACAAATTATACGACAGCATCGTGAATTTTCTACAACAAAATTCATTCAAGACTACTTAGTACTAAAGCAACGTGAGATTTATAATTATAAGGGAGTACGGTGCAATCTTTTTCAAGAATATTATATGGAATTTTCCCTACTTCGATCCGTCGTTATAGTTCTCGCAATTGACGTATGTGAGAGGGATTGTCAAGAGAATTGGCTCAGGTATGTTAAGTCTAAACCCTTCCTTCATTTTGGCATGATCTCGTTATTATATAAGTTTGATAACGAAGCATAAAGAGAAATTCATATCCCGGAATTTACGTATATTTTGCTAGTCTCGCAAGATACGATATTCTCTTTATCAGGACTTCATATTCATTTGAGTATTTCCTTTTTCCAGTCAAGAGAGCAGAGAGTTTATATATACAGTATCACAGTATTTTCATTACCATCGAGCTATAATCGATGGGCAGTCCCTTATTGGGCAACCTCTGATCAGATGGTAAGTTATATACCGAGCCTACTGTGGTCGAGCGCCTATGACAAGCCTAGTTGGTCGAGATACAGAGCCTAGTATGGACGAGCGCCCATGAGCGAGCCTACTGCGGCAGAGCAGTTATATAGTTATATATATATTTACCGAGCCTTATAAAGCCGGACAACTATTTTACATATTATATTGAGAGAATTGAGTCAGTATCAGCAGGTAAGCATATCATCAGATTATCTTTGACTTCAGCTACTTGCAATTATTACATTATCAGTTTAGTTTCAGCTTTCAGTATACTGCTTTACATACTCGGTATATTGTTCATACTGACGTCCCTTTTGCATGGGAACACTGCGTTTCGTGCCCGCAGGTCATGATAGACAGGTCGAGAGCCCTCCAAGTAGGCTATCGGCTCAGCGGAAGATGTTGGTGTGCTCCATTTACTCCGGAGTTGCTTATTTGGTCAGTATAATTTGGACATGTATTGATTGGTATGGCGGGGTTCAGTCCCGACCTTTACGATGCTTATATACCCTTAGAGGCTTGTAGATAGATGTCATGTATATGAATACTTTTATGGCCTTGTCGGCCTATGTTTAGAGTTTATAAATAATTATGTTGTCCTATTAGGACCATATGTCACGATTACATGATGATGTAATAAGAAATATACGGTACGTTGGTACTCAGTTGAGTAAGGTAACGGGTGCCCATCGCAACCAATCGGTTTGGGTCTTGACAATAGTGGTATCAGAGCAGTTCTGTCCTAGGGAGTCTACAAGCTGTGTCTAGTAGAGTCTTGTTTATGGGTGTGCTGTGCACCACACTTATAAGCAGGAGGCTACAGGGCATTTAGGATTGTCACTCTTTCTTCTTACTCTAGATCGTGTGGTAGATCTCACTTATAAGAATTCAAAACCCAAACTTCTATTCGTAATAAGACGATGCGTACATTTAGAAAGATTATCGATAAGAGATAGAGTTGTGGAAGTTTTGAGTTAGAGGAACTCGATGTTGCATCTTGCTTATGATGAGTATATGTGAGGTCTTCAACAGATTATGCGTGTACTAAGAGGTGTAAGGTTCTTGATTAGGAGCTTTAAGGAAAGAATACTTATCCACTCTTACGGTAAAAAGAATAACAGGATCACAAGTTAGACACGAGTTTCAGCAAGTAAAAGAAGTAAGGTGAAGAAGAGTATGAGGTACCCAGTTAATAATATTACCCTTATTTACCATTCAGGAAGGGAAATATAATAATTTTGAGTTACCTTCAACAGTAATAGATGTATGTACAATCGGCCACACCTACCTCAGTCACGCCCTATGGGAGCTAACGAATATGGTTTAAGAGAAGGACAGGGTAGTAGGATCCGACTGGGTTAGAGTAACCCAAAATGATGAATGGATGGGTTCCGTTAGTTGACATTTCCGAAGTATATTACAAAGATGCTAATAGATCTCTTTGTGAGACACCCAGATGACACACACCAAAATAGTATAGCTAGATATGAGTAATATAAAGATAGGCACTGGAAGCCTGCAAAGGATAAATATTATCTTAGTATGATTCGTGTGTCACGATCCCAGTTCACCCTCCGTGAACATGTCGTGACGGCACCTAGTCCCTATAACTAGGTAAGCCTAGCAATGCGGAACGGCAACATAATTTGTGGAATAATTAAATAAAAGAAAAGCTGAACACTGTATGTAAACGCCATTTGGCATATACAACCCAAAATGATACGGAAGTCTACAACAGCACCCTAAAACCCGGGAACTCACGGGAACCACAGGCTAACAGAATATAATACACTGCTCTAACTCCAGAATATCTATAAAACTGTAAGGAAGGATAATCTTTTCACAAAGAGCTGGAATAAGATAGAGACTCCTAGTCTGTCGACGCGGCAGATATTCCTCGAAGTCTCTGCTGTATCTCTCAACCTCGGGGATAGTGCGCCTGAGTGGAGGTACCTGGATCTGCACATGAAAAACATGCGCATGAAAGGGCATGAGTACACCACAGCGGTACTCAGTAAGTGTTAAGCCTACCCTCGGTCGGGTAGTGACAAGGAAGGTCAGGGCCCCACTGAGGTCAAACAATATAATAGGAATTTACAGTATGAAAACAGGCGATAATAATGAGTGCAGAAGTGAAATAAGACAGGTCAAACAAGGCAATAACTAAACACAAAACAGAGTAAACCTGAAATATGTGCAGCATAATAACAATAGTAACAATGAGGATCTCCCAGGATACCGTCCTGTAGTCCTTTTCTCAATTGTCCGGTGGATCTTCCGGGATACCGTCCTGTAGTCCATCATATGTATATTCGAAGGATGTCCCGGGATACCGTCCCGTAGTCCATCATATGTATATCCGAAGGATCTCCCGGGATACCGTCCCGTAGTCCATCATATGTATATCCAAAGGATGTCCCAGGATGCCGTCCCGTAGTCCATCATATGTATATCCGAAGGATCTCCCAGGATACCGTCCCGTACTCCATTATATGTATATCCGAAGGATCTCCCGGGATATCGTCCCGTAGTCCATCATATGTATATCCGAAGGATCTCCCAGGATACCGTCCCGTACTCCATTATATGTATATCCGAAGGATCTCCCGGGATATCGTCCCGTAGTCCATCATATGTATATCCGAAGGATGTCCCGGGATACCGTCCCGTAGTCCATCATATGTATATCTTAAGGATCTCCCGGGATACCGTCCCGTAGTCCTACTATCAGGGTGCAGGGGGTCTCCAGGGATACCATCCCGTAGTCCCAAAGTAAATAAGCAGGGGGATCTCCCGGGATACCGTCCCGTAGTCCCAAAGTAAATAAGCAGGGTGATCTCCCAGGATACCCTCCTGTAGTACCAAAGTAAATATGCAGCCACAACAAGAAGACATTTAGATTTAAAGTGCGAAAATACAAGGCAACAAATAATTCTAGCCCAACATGCTTCACGTAGTACAATTAAAGCAATTTCAGCAAATAGGCAATTTGGGGCCACTAGGCATGATTCTCTAAGCTAACATAGACTATGGTCGCAATTAAAATAAAACAGGTAAGAAAGAAGTTCGGTCTAAATATTTAAAGTAAAACCGGATTTTTAACAATTAGCACAAGTACGCGCTCGTCACCTCACATACAAGGCATTCAATTACCAAATATCACATCCTAAGGGGGAAGGTCCCCCACACAAATTTAGACAAGCCACTTACCTCGAACCGGCTCAAAATCAACTTGAAACCACACGTTTGCCACGACTATCCGACTCCAAATGGCCCAAATCTATACAATTCAATTACATATCGTAAATAACATCTCGTGCAACTGATTATACTGCCTAATTCAAGCTAAGACGCGAAATTATGTAAAATGACCTAATTGCCCCTCGGGTCCACGACTCGGAATCGGGTAAAAGTTATATTTTTTCGGACACACATTCACTCACGAACTCATTTAACCAGAAACAATCGAAATCCGATGCCAAAAACCCCATAATTTTTCAGAATCTCAGATTGGGAGAATTTCATCCCCTTTCCTATGGCTTTTCCCCCATTTTTGATAATTAAACTAAAGAAAACAACGAAAAATAATGGTCTAACAATGGATTAGGATTAGAAAATGTTACCTATGATCCTTCTCTTCAAAACACACAGAAAATCGCCACTTCTTGAGCTCTTACCCGATTTTTAGAATAATGAGATGAACTCTTAGATTTTTGGAATAAAGCACACAGGAAATCCACACCTACGGACTCGATCACCGCACGTGCGGTACTGCACCTGCGGAAAAAGCATCACAGGTGCGGTAGTCACTTAAAAGCACTGGGGTCGCACCTGCGATCGTTTGGTCACGCCTGCGGTCCCGCACCTGCGGAACCCAGGTCGCACCTGCGACCACTGGTCAATCACCCCTGTATCGCACTTGCGATCAAGCCCACGCGCTTGCGAATCCGTTCTTGCGGAAAAACCTTCGCAGGTGCGAAGACACCAGAAGAGCCTGGTTTAGCAGCAACAAATTTCCCATTTGACCAGATTAGCATCTGAAACAACCCCGAGGCCCCCGAGACCTCAACCAAAACCACCAACCAAACCTAACACTTTATTTGAACTAGGTCGAGCCTTAAAAACACGTCTCGTAACATCAAAATCATCGATTATGCATAGGTTCAAGCCTAGAAACTTAAGCAAATTCCAAATTCACATCCGACGCCGAGACACCTCTGAACTTATCCGAATGACCTCAAATTTTGTACACACATCCCAAATGACATGACGAAACTACTGCAACTTCTGGACTTCTATTCCGACCCTCGGATCAAGAATTCACTATCGGACCGGAAACTCCAAAAATTCAAACTTCGGCATTTCAAGCCTAAATGAGCTACGGACTTCCAAAATACATTCTGAACACGTTCCCAACCCCGAAATCACCTACGGAGCTAAAGGAACAATCGAATTTCCATTCCAAGGTCGTCTTCACACTACTCCGACTACGGGCAACTTTCCAACACTTAAGCTCTCATATAGGGACTAAATATCCCAAAACTCTCCGAAACTTAAAACTGAACGTCCCGGCAATTCAATTAAGCAGAAATAGACTTGGGTAAAACAGTTAACAGGGGATCGGGGCGTTAATACTTAAGACGACCGACTGGGTTGTCACATAGTATCCCTAGTAGAGAGATAATTCTAGGCAACCCGAAGAGCCAGTAGATGGAGCAAAGGGGAGCTAAAAGCAAGAGAATATCTCGTTGAAGTTTTTAGAATAAAGTGATAGACAGTAATGTTAGCTGGATAGAAGAAGAATTAATGAAGAATTATGAGTAAGATGTGATATATGGATGAAAACTGTAGGTAAAAAAAAAGACAGTATTACAGAGTCAATAATCGAGTGAAGGAAGAGACGAGAGGTGACAGGCCTTAGGACAACAAAAGCGCATAGGCCATAAAGTCATGTCCTCATTTCGAGAAATAAGTTTGCAACTCTAACACAATTACCAAGAGGAAGAGTTAGGTCCCAGAATAATAGAACCAATATGGATTGGTGAACAAGATAAACTAAACAGGAATTAGGGACTGAGTGATTGGATAATAGTCGGCACCATGAGAACTTCAAATTTCGTTTCGACGTTAATAGAATGGACAACAGAAGAAGATTCATGAGAAATTCAGAGAATGGTCATTCAGGAAGACGCTTCCCTAAGGCAAGAAATGTGAGCAAAGTTAAGCGTCTGGGATCGTATGTTCTAGTTATACTAGGTGTCACCCTCGTAAGTAAGGAATTATTTTTATCCTAGGTATAAAAGGATTACTACAAGGCGAGTAATGGTCATCGATGATAAGAAAGGATGTCAGGTAAAGAGGTACAACATCTATAGGTAGATCGTCGTAGCTCTAAATCTTAGAATTTCACTAAGGGGGGAATAAGAAGTTATGTGGCATTAAGTAAGAATTAAGTGGTTCAGTAACTATGGAATGGTAAAGGAAGAATGTGATAAAAGTGACAAAGGAATGAGATTACACTTATTCAAATCATACCAATATGCTTCGATTTTAGAACATTATGCAGACACGACGTCAAGGAGAGAAAGTAAGGGTCCTGGCCCGATATGTTATTGATTAATAAGGAGCCAATGTGAGAGGTAAGTTAAGACAAAGAAAATAACCCAAGAAAGACTACGCGGAATATTGGTACGGGATTGAATCAACGAGTCGTTAGTAGTTGATTTAGGAAGAGCCTAGCTATGGCTAGACAAGAGGATACAAATAAATCAATAGATCGTGCAAGACAAACAAAACGAACCCCAACATGGGGAATTCAGTCCCGCAAATATGATGACATAACCTTGATAAATATTCAGATAGGAGTTGGGATAGTTAAAGGTACCGTATAAGTATTACGAAAATAAAAGAGAGTGCCACTTGGAAGACAGTAAAAATATCAGTTCAGAAGCAGCCGTACAAGCATAAGGGCATGGAGGTAAGTAACTACGAATAATTATAGGTAAGGAAGGATATCGAAAGGGTCCGTCATAAGCTCACAGCTTTACAAGAGTCAAGGGTTCTCCCTAAGTACTACAACGAAAGATTAGCTGAGGAAATAAGGAAGAAGTCTTCAACCTAAGCACAATGACCTAAAGAGGAAATGCTCGTGTAACAGCAGTCTCACAACAACATTGTAAGCACTCCAAAGGAAGTGGCACCTACCGTGGCTAATGAACGAGAAGTAAAATTAAAAGTAATATTCGAGATCATACGAGTTGCATGAAAACTCTGGTATGCATAGGAACTATGGTAAGTTAAGTATGCACGCAACAAGGGGCAGAAAGACCAAGAAAAATAGTAGCTTACGTTAAAGAAAGCTAAGAAGGAACGAAAGGAATTATTTGATCAATGATCCCGAGCTGGTGACATTATGAACACACTTAAGAGTTTGAAGTTTTATACCTGCAACATATACATCCATAGAAGATTCTGGTATACGTTAGAAGAAATAATTAAGCTCATGTCATAGACGAAAGATTGAATTGTTAAAGGATTTTATCATGAATATCCGTCAGCACCTATGAAAGGCTGAAGTAATAACTAATACCAGGAGCCATAGATCGGAATATTGCTTAAGACTATATAAAGGCTGATCAGAAAGAAGAGGAAACTAAAGAGTTACATCGACTAAGTAAAAAAGGAGTAGACCAAGAGAATATAGACCTTGGGATCACTCTTACATAGTAGATATAGAAGAGAGATAGTACAGTAGTCATATTTTATAATGGCTCTACGAAGAAGCCAACTGAAGAGTACCAGCCTTATAAGAAGTCACATGAAGTTCCTACTTGGATTGTGCATGCACTAGCGGTGTAGGTATTATAATAGAGCTTCAACTTATGGACGTGAATTATACCTATATGAAAGGGAGGTCCTGAAAGAGATAGAAGACATGATGCAAGATTTTAAAGTAAGTAAGGTAAAGGGAACAATGTACAAGATACTCAAATGCAGAAGGCTCTGAATAGTCCATACTTCGGAAAGAAGGCTAGAAGCATGGGGATTCAATATCTAGGAATGATGGCAGCGTCGTCAGTGACATATCTTCCAATCTATGGTCTCTAAGTACCAAAAGGTCTAATAAGAGATTAAAGAAGAGTTATAGACGATGTGATATCTCGCGTGATGTTCCAGAACAGCATAAGGTAATCTATGATGCAAGAAAGTTGAAAGGTTGCAAGTAATATAAATAGATATGTGTAGGTCGCAAACTATTTTATGGTGAAGTATTAAGGTTATAGAAAGCAGGAGTAAGGATGAGAAAGGCTGAGTGAGAAGATAACGAAAATGGATAAATCCTAAAGATTAAGCCCATGAAAACAAGAGAGCTGATGATTCCTCTAAGTTATAGAGAGCGCAGTATAGCCTGAATGAAATCAAAGGAATATAAGACTAATAGCATTTAGAAAAGATGGAATGTTGCTCTGGTAGTAGAGTAGGGGTGTAATTGTGATAGATAAAGGATGATGTTAGGCCTTTGATTAAGTAATGACTTAAGGAGGATTTCATGAATTGCACGGGATTAAAATACCAATGTAAGATGATTCATATTGGGATGCTATAAAATACGGTTATGGAATTATATTATCTCCCCTAGATGGATCAATCTAATTACTCCAGATGTCCCCGATCAGACGTAAGCCCTAGCGGCAGTGTTACATAAGAGATCAAGCTATCAGTGGTAGATGATTAATAAACGTTAAGGTGAATCAACAATAAATGGATGAAAGTTCAACAGTATGAGATGAAATTAGACCATTAGTATTAAGGATAAGCAACGAGAGTACCTGGAGTTGGTTGCATACCTCAGCAATGATAAATCAAAGTAAGAATTATGGTATAGTATGACCTACGTAGATGCAGTAAAGATTCAGGTCTATGAAATAAGATATAGCGATATTCACAAGTTCTACAAGGTACCGAGCGAAGAACTTCAGTATACCTATAGATGCCCAGAGAGACATCTTATTAAGCTATGTATATGTTTACAAAGTAAGGCCTAGAAATTGGCTAACAGCTGGAGGAAAAAAAAAGGAGAGAAGAGACGCATAAGCACACTTACAAGGTCAAAGTCGTACAAGCTTCATGATAGAAGTTAACAACAGTTACGAGACTATAAGGATTGCAACAATAAGTCGTGGTGTGAGAAAGAGGCCTAAAGGGGGAATGCCCTGGCCTTTGGAGTTAATCTAATAACAGTCGCCTAGATGTCAAGGAGAATGATAAAGTTTTTGAAATACATAGGCTATGAAAATGATAAGAACACCAGTCAACATTCGAGGACGAATGTGTCAAAGGGGGGAATGATGTTACATCCCGCATTTTCATATGTTAAACTTTCATCAAAAGTTAATCAACGTAAGTTCGGGAATGAGATTATTTTGAAATTATAGGCATTATGCTATTTCAAACAAGTTATGAGTAAATTCATGAAGGTGAGAGGGGAAGCAAGTCAAAGAAAATGAGTTTCGTCAAAATTTGACATTGTGGGATAAAATATGGCCTGAGCTAAAAATACCTGATATTTATGGACTAGTACGATATAAGGTACCACATGACCATGATAATAAGGTGTAAAAGGTATGTTAAAAGTGGGTAATTGGTCAATTATTAGGTAACGGAATATTACCTAATTAACTAAGAACGTGGCAGCACCCCAATCCTACTTAAAGTGACTATTTAGGTCTTGTATAGATGTCACATTGTGGATGATTTAGAGTGACTTAGTCATCCTCCAAGTGGGCCACACCCACTTAAGATTTCCTACAATTAATGAAAGAGATTGTGCCTTTTACACATTTCCATATGTTAGGCTTCATATTCTTTCTGTATTTTTTTGGACGAGAGCCAAAATTATTCTTTGTGTGTAATTGATGCTTTCGCTACTTCTGCTTCCATTACAGTGGGTTTTATTTGCAATAAAACACCACATGATGACTAGCTACTCTTATATGATAAGCATTTGGATTGTTTTGCTCATTTCCTTGGTAACAAAGAATTAAAGATCAAGAATGGAAAGCTTCAGCCAGTTCTTACAAATTATACGACAGCATCATGAATTTTCTATAACAAAATTCATACAAGACTACTTAGTACTAAAGAAACGTGAGATTTGTACTCATAAGGGAGTATGGTGCAATCTTTTTCAAGAATATTATATTAAATATTCCCTAATTCGATCCGTCGTTATAGTCGTCGCAATTGACTAATGTGAGAGGGATTGTCAAGAGAATCATCTCAGGTATGTTAAGTCTAAACCCTTCCTTCATTTTGGCATGATCTCGTTATTACATAAGTTTGATAACAAAGCATAAAGAGAAATTCATATATCGGAATTTACGTATACTTTGCTAGTCTCGCAAGTTACAGTATTCTCTTTATCAGGACTTCATATTCATTTGAGTATTTCCTTTTTCCAATCAAGAGAGCAGAGAGTATATATAGAGAGTATCACAGTATTTTCATTACCATCGAGCTATAATCAATGGGCAGGCCCTTATTGGGCAACCTCTGATCAGATGGTAAGTTATATACCGAGCCTATTGTGGCTGAGCGCCTATGAGCGAGCCTAGTTGGTCGAGATACAGAGCCTAGTATGGCCGAGCGCCTATGAGCGAGCCTACTACTGCAGAGCAGTTATATAGTTATATATATTTACCGAGCCTTATAGGGCCGGACAGCTATTTTACTTATTATATTGAGAGAATTGAGTCGGTATCAGCAGGTAAGCATATCATCAGATTATCTTTGACTTCAGCTACCTGCAATTATTATATTATCAGTTCAGTTTCAACTTTCAGTATACTGCCTTACATACTCGGTACATTATTTGTACTGACGTCCCTTTTGCCTGGGGACGCTGCGTTTCATGCCCGCAGGTCCTGATAGACAGGTCGAGAGCCCTCCAAGTAGGCTATCAGCTCAGCGGAAGATATTGGTGCGCTCCATTTACTCCGTAGTTGCTTATTTGGTTAGTACATGTATTGATTGGTATGGCGGGGCTCAGTCCCGACCTTTACGATACTTATATACTCTTAGAGGCTTGTAGACAGATGTCATGTATACGAATACTTATATGGCCTTTTCGGCCTATTTTTAGAGTTTATAAATAATTATGTTGGCTTATTAGGCATGTATGTCACGAGTACATGATGATGTAATAAGAAATATATGGTGCATTGGTACTCGATTGAGTAAGGTAACGGGTGCCCATCGCGGACCATCGGTTTGGGTCGTGACAATTAGGGCAGAGGACGGGGGAGAATGAGATTAGGGTTGGGTGTTTGGGTAGTTAAAGGGGGTGGTTTGATATGGGTTGTTGATCTCAGAGATTAACGGCCACGATTAAAAGGTAGTTGGGTCGGGTTATTAGAAACGGGTCGCGACCGGGTTAGGGGTTGGGTTAATTTTGTTTGGCCCGGGGCATTTGGGCAAGTTTATTAGGTATTTTGGTTCATTGCTTGTCAAAAAATGGGTTCAAAAGTGGGCTAGTTTTTAAATACCCCAAAATTTTATCAAAAATAATTTATAAAAGTTCTTAATAAATAAAATTAAATATTATTTATATACTGAAATACATAAAATAATAAATTTGTATTATAAAAATACAAAAATACTATTTTGACACAAATAATATAAAATGAAGAGCCTTTATGTACGAATATAGGCCATTATTGCAAAATTATATAAATAGATTAAAAATGTTAAGTAATTATATGAAATGAAATAAAATATTTGAAACATATATTATAGGTGAAAAAATAATAATTTTAGGTAACTAAGTCATCACAAAATAATTTAAAGGAATAATTACTAAATATTTATATAATTTAAATGCACGAAAATTAATTTAAAGCTCTAAGAATTATGGAAAATTATAGAAATACTTGTTAGGTTTGTAAACTAATATATATATATATATATATTTAAAATATGAGGGAAGGATTGGGTATCTACAGTTGCCCCTCTTTACCCGGGAATGATGAAGAGTTGTTGGGTAAAGAAATGACGACCAATTTCGACCTAATGAGGTGATTTGAAAAATGGAGGCCAAACTACGGTTTCTGAGTTGCCTACATATCCATGGTTTTACGAGAATCAGGTTGTGTGTAGTTCTGGATCCAGCGGTGAACTAAGTCGATGGAGTTGTTGTAGGAATGGACATGTTCTTCTAGATGTATCTTGGAACGATTATGGATATTCGAACGATTATCAAGTGGAAATGGGTAGCGGACGGTGGTTGGTTGTATTTGAGGTAGTTACAATATGTGAACATTAAACGGAAATTGGAGCAAAGATTGCTCCCGTTAGGAGAACAGTTACCTCCCCGATTGCCTGCAAAACTTAAACACAATGCATGCAAGTATATATTGCAATAATTTAAACATGATGCAAATTCCCTTTGGACCATGAGGGCTGTCTTTGGACGATGGGGATGATGTCCTTAGACTATGATGTCCTGGGCCATGAATCATGTGATAAAGGATTCGTAGGCCATAAAATGATGTTCTCGGGCCATGAAAATGATGCCTCTGAATTGTGACGCCTTTGAATAATTATGTGCAATATTAAGAGATCCTCAGGCCATGGCGTGGTGTCTTCCGGCTATGAGGATGATGCCTTCGGACTATGACGCCTTTGGACAAAATGGTGGTATTTCATCACATGAGATGCAAAGACATGATGTTTGGTCATGTGCAAAGCGAAACAAGACAGAGCTTAGTCTTGTGTAAGATCAAGGGCAGAGCTTAGCCCCGAAAAGATAGAAAATAGAAATTAGCGTTATGCAAGAAAAGGTAAAAGCTTAGCCTTATGCAATTGAGGAGGCAGGGCTTAGCCTTATGCAAGATGGGAGACAATGCTTACTCTCATGCAAGGAAAGGCAATGCTTAGCCTTATGCAATTAAGAAGGTAGGGTTTAGCCTCATGCAAAATGGGAGACAATGCTTAGTCTCATGCAAGGAAAGGCAATTTTTAGCCTTATACAATTAAGAAGGCAGGGCTTAGCATCATGTAAAATGGGAGACAATACTTAGCCTCATGCAAGGAAAGGCAATGCTTAGCCTTATGCAATTAAGGAGGCAGGGCTTAGCCTCATGCAAAATGGGATACAATGCTTAGTCTCATGCAAGGAAAGGCAATGCTTAGCCTTATGCAATTAAGGAGCAGTGCTTAGCCTTATGCAATATGGGAGACAATGCTTAGTCTCATGCAAGGAAAGTCAATGCTTAGCCTTATGGAATTAAGGAGGCAGGGCTTAGCCTCATGCAAAATTGGATACAATACTTAGTCTCATGCAAGGAAAGTTAATGCTTAGCTTTATGCAATTAAGGATGCAGTGCTTAGCCTCATGCAAAGAAAAGATAATGGGTGATAGTAGAGCATTTCTTAGCTGGAGATGCATTTGCGTTTGGCAGCTTTGTTGTTATGAAGATAGTGATTTTGATATGTCTACATATTTGTGAATATTCCTTGTTCCTGCATCCAAAAAAAAATCCTGATTTTTCGGGAAGGTTGGTTCATGCCTTTGCATGCTTGCTTTGTGTTACTTTGTATCGAAATCCTGCTCAAGTTACTATAGGTAGTATCTGGCTGCTCATAAAATAAAGTTTTTCAAAAAATATGCGTGCATTTGATGAATGTAGCTATTTAAAACATAGTAGTATACAATATCAAAAAAAATTAGATGAACCAATGGATGTGACACTTTTATAGGCATTGCGACTTCCTTGCATTAGAATTTTGAGGTCCCTCCTCAAAATTTTGCCACAGTTTAATAGGTCATTCCTTTGACCATTATGCGTATGACGAAATTGGCTGGACTTGCTCCAAAATTTTGAGGGTGCTCCTTAAAATTCTTCCCCAGTTTTTTACCACGGGGGAAAATGAAGATTTTATTGAATTGTGACCGAACCCACAGAGTTGCCTACGTATCCCCTCTTAAACGGGATTTCGAATTCGGTGGGAATAACAGCTTTAGTACTGTAGACCAGCAAGTAGGGAGTTACCCCGGTCGATGTGCAGACTGTGATATGATACCCTAATTTCTCATTCCATTGCTTGTGGTTGTCTACCATCTTTCTCAATATATTCTTGATATTTTTGTTGGCGACCTCCACGGCTCCGTTCATTTGAGGCATGTATGTTATGGAATTCTTATGCTTGATTTTGAAGGTTTCACACATAGCTTTCATTAAGTCACTGTTGAGGTTGGCGGCGTAGTCGGTGATGATGGATTTCGGCACCCCGAATCGGCAAACAATACGATCTCTGACAAAATCTACGACAACTTTCTTGGTTACAACTTTGTAATATGTAGCTTCAACCCATTTTGTGAAGTAATCTATGGCCACTAAAATGAACCTTTTCTCGTTTGAAGCGGCAGGCTCGATCGGACCTATGATATCCATTCCCTAAGCGACAAAAGGCCAAGGTACACTTGTTGCATTGAGTTCATTCGGTGGAACCCGTATCATATCTTCATGTATTTGGTATTGATGACACTTCTGTACATACCTGATGCAATCTATTTCCATAGTCATCCAAAAATACCCTGCTCTCAGTATCTTCTTGTCTAAAACAAAACCGTTCATGTGCGCAAGTTCCAGCGTGTATCTCTTTGAGTAGTTTGGAAGCTTCTTTGGAATTGACGCACCGTAATAACCCTAGGTCTAGAGTCCTTCTGTACAGAATTCCTTTGGAAGAAATGGTTGGATAATATTCTGAGTGTGCGTTTCTAAATATGATTTGTGTGTTCCGGGTATTCTCCTTTTGCCAAATATTCCTTGATATCATGGAACCACGGATTCCCATCTGTTTCTTCTTCAACATGAGCACAATAAGCTGGTTGATTATGAATCCTTACCGGAATAGGGTCGATGAAATTCTTGTCTAGGTGTTGTATCATGGAGGATAGAGTGGCCAATACATCTACGAACTCATTCTGGATTTTCGGGATATGTCTGAACTCTATCTTCGTGAACCTCTTCATCATCTCTTGCACATGATATAGATATGGTAATATTTTGGTATTTTTTGTAGCCCACTCTCCTAGAACCTGATGTACCAGAAGGTCTGAATCACCGATTACCAGTAATTCCTGGATATTCATGTCAATGGTCAATTTTAACCCCAAAAGGTAGGCCTCATACTCTGCCATATTGTCTGTTTACAGGAATCTGAGTTTTGCAGATACTGGGAAATGTTGACCTGTCTCTGACACCAAAATAGCTCTGATACCCACTCCTTTGAAATTTGTGGCTCCATCGAAAAACATTCTCCAACCATCGTAGGCTTCGGCGATATCTTCTCCTACAAATGATACTTCTTCATCGGGAAAATACATTTTTCGTGGTTCATATTCTCCTCCTACAGGATTTTCTACCAGATGATCTGCTAATTCATATCTCTTAACCGCCTTCTGAGTCACATAGACGATATCAAATTCACTCAACAGTATCTGCCATTTTTCCAGCTTCCCTGTAGGTATGGGTTTATGGAAGATGTACTTCAGAGGATTCATCCTTGATATGAGATATGTGGTATAGGCACAGATTTAGTGTCTCAGTTTCTAAGCTATCCATGTCAGAGCACAGCAGGTGCATTCCATCAAAGAATACTGTGCTTCATAGGGTGTGAACTTCTTACTCAAATAGTATATGGCCTGATGTCTCGTCGTGTTGTCCCAAGGCACAACCGAAAGCTCCATCTAGTACAGACAGATAGAGTAACCGTGGTCTACCAGGTTCCGATGGGACTAGGACTGGTGGTGTGGATAAATACTCCTTGATTTGGTCAAATGCTTTCTGGCAGTCTTGAGTCCAACTTGTTACGGCATCCTTCTTTAACATTTTGAAGATCAGCTCACAGATCACGGTCGATTGTGCTATGAAGCGGCTGATGTAATTGAGACGCCCCAAGAAACTCATCACGTCTTTCTTATTCTTTGGAGGTGGAAAATCCTGGATAGCCTTGACCTTTGATGGGTCTAGCTCTATTCCTCGACGGCTAATGATGAATCCTAAAAACTTCCCAATGGGGACCCCGAAGGCATATTTTGCGGGATTCAGCTTCAAATTATACCTCCGAAGCCGATCAACGAATTTTCTCAAGTCTTCTATGTGATATGTACCCTTCTTAGATTTGATGATGACGTCATCTACATATACCTCTATCTCCTTGTGTATCATGTCATGGAAAATAGTTGTCATGGCTCTCATATAAGTGGCCCCAGCATTCTTCAGACCAAATGACATCATTTTATAGCAATACACTCCCCATGGTGTAATAAAAGTTGTCATCTAAGCATCTTCTTCATTCATCCAGATCTGATGATATCCTGCGAAGCAATCCACAACAGATTGGAGTTCATGCTTGACACAGTTGTCGATCAACATATGTATATTGGGTAATGGGAAATCATATTTGGGACTTGCTCTATTTAGGTCTCGATAATCGACACATACCATGACTTTCACATCCTTCTTCGGAACTGGCACGATGTTGGCCAACCAAGTCGGATATTCAACCACTCTGATAACCTTAGCTTTGATCTGCTTGGTGACCTATTCTTTGATTTTTAGACCCATGTCTGGCTTGAACTTTCTGAGCTTCTGATTTACTGGCGGACATATTAGATTGGTAGGTAGTTTATGAGCCACTATAGATGTGCTCAAACCAGTCATATCATCATAAGACCATCCAAAAATGTCTTCATATTCTTTCAGGATATAGGTGTACTCCTCTTTCTCTAATGGTGACAAGTGAATGCCTATGCAAGTTTCTTTGACTGTTTCGGAATCTCCCAAATTGAATATCTCGGGTTTGTCCAGATTGTACTTAGGCTTGTTCTAAAATTTTCCACTTCTCTAACAACTTCCTCAGGTATTATATCCTCTTCTTCTATTTCATCTAAGTCACTATCCTTATGTTGTGTTGTCTCATTACATGTCATTGTTTTTGGTTCATCTAGATAAGTAATAATAACACCTGGAACTCGGCGGGCCCTTGATGGTGTGGCGGTCCAGTTCCTGAGAACATCTCCCTTCTCCATTGTCTGGATAACGAGGCCTTCCTCCTCCTCCTCCTCCTCCTCCTCAACTATTACGCTGCAGTCCATATCTTCATCTTCCAATAATAAATTCCTTAAACCAGCTAGAATTTCATCTTCTTCAGATCCCCACATCATATTGGCTTGATGGAAGGATTGGTTTAAATTTGGTATCGGTTGCTCAAGAGGGTAATAAGAACCACGCCATGGTGGTGGCCAATTCTGATACTCGTGCCAGGTATACAGATATCCAAGTCCGAAGGTTGTGTCATGATGCTTTAGTTGTATTGGTTTGGCGATACCCTGGAGATTCTTTTCGAGACCTTTACCAGGTTCATATCCTGCCCATGCCAATATGCTCTCTATTTTCTACTCCACCATTTATCCTTCTCGATCGCTTTAACACGCTCAATGCGATGGTAAGTCTCTTCACCCAACTTCCATCTATTATCCACAACCGGAATAGTCTGGTTGGTCTAAATAGGGTTACTCCCTTCTCCATGAATGATTACTTCTTGATGGTTCCATTCAAACTTCACATCCTAATGAAGAGTAGAGGCTACGGCCCCAGCAGTGTGTATCCAAGTTCGTCCCAACAGTAGAATGTATGAGGCAGATATGTCGAGCACTTAGAATTCAACATCAAACCAAGTTGGGCCCATTTGCAAACAGAGGTTGGTTTCTCCGATCATGGCCCTTTGAGACCCATCGAATGCTTTCACGTTCATAGTTCCTGCTCGTATTTCATGCAAACCTTTACCCAATCTCTTAAAAGAATTTCATGGACAGATGTTGATGCTTGAACCTCTATCTATAAGGACCCTGGCAATAAATTTGTCTTCGCACTGCACTGTGATATACAGTGCCCTGTTGTGACTTAATCCTTCCGGCGGCAATTCATCTTCGTGGAAAGTGATCTTATGGATTTGTAAGACTTGTCCTACCATATTGGCCATCTCTCCACTAGTAATGTTGTTGGGCACATAAGCCTCGTTCAATACTTTTATCAATGCATTCCTATGTGCTTCAGAATTCTACAGTAATGATATAATGGATATCTGAGCAGGGGTTTTGTTCAGATGATCAACCACAGAATACTCTCTCGCTTGTAACTTTCTCCAAAGATCATCCGGGACGGTTTCAATGATAGGCTATTTTGAAGCGGCTTCCTTACTTGTTCCTCCCAAATGCTCGGGCGTGTAAACCCTACCAGTTCTGGTCATACCTTGCGCTGCACCAGTTTCTTCCATTTTCCCCTTTCCTTTCTTTTTCACTTCTGCAGTATAGTCCCAAGGTATAGTATTAGACTTGAAAAACGGTGTAGGTGCTACCGTCACGGTGAATGGTGTAGTCACTTCTACTTCAAACGGAGTTGGTGTGGCTGAGGGCGTTGTTACTTCAGCCTCGAATGGAGTTGGTACAGCTACCTCAACTTCAATTGATGATTGTACCTGTATCACAATAGGTGTGAGAGTGACTGTAGGTTTTTTGGATCGTCCCCTTCCCGAATGAGTCCGATTGACCCTTCCGGATCCCATTCTTCATCAGCTTCTATCACATTTATCCCCTTGCCCCTTGGTCCGGGAGGGGATTGTTGCAGACATTATGTGTAGCCTCCTTTGACTGTATAACCTTAGTGTCAATTAATGTCTAAATTTTGTCCTTCGTAGTGCGACATTATCAATAGTATGACCCTTCATGCCCGAATTGTAGGCACATGTCTTGTTTGGATTGACCCATTGAGAGGAATTTTCCATAGCAACAGTGGGAATGGGAGTGATATAACTGGTATCTTTCAATCTCTCATACAACTAGTCGATGGGTTCGGTAATATGAGTGTATTGTCTGGGCGGTCTACGGTCGAAATTTGGTCTTGGATTTTGGTAATTTTGGTGGGTTGGTGGTGAGTGGTAATATGATGGCTTAGTATTGTAAGTATGGTAAGCGGTGGCGGGTTGTTGATATCTGGGAGGTGAAGGCTGATATGTGGGTGGAGCTGTTTGGTATGTGAGAGGAGACTTCGGACCTTGGGCTACCATCATAGCCCCTACTTCCTTCTTTTAGATACACCCTCTGACTGCAAGGCTTTGTTCATAGCATGTAGTGCCTCGATATTTGTTACCATCCCGCTTTTAATTCCCTCTTCTATTCTTTCTCCCAATTTGATGATGTCGAAAAATTTATGGTTTTCAAGAACCATCAACCTCTCGTAATATTGCAGATCCTGAGCTAGAACAAAGAACTTGTTCATTTGCTCTTCTTCCAATGCTGGCCTTACTTTCGCAGCCTCTGATCTCCACCGAGTAGCATACTCGCGGAAAGTTTCTGTCGGCTTCTTCTTGATATTCTGGATATAAAAGACTTCTGTTGCATTCTCTGTATTGAATCTGAACCGATCCATGAAATCTGACGCCATGCTTACCCAATTAACTCATTTCTTTGGATTTTGACTGATGTACCAGGATAGGGCATCTCCAATGAGGCTCCTCATGAATAGTTTCATCGGATTCTTTCATATTTACCAACCTCTACGAGCTTGTCGCAATATGTCCTCAGATGTACCTTTGGATCACCTGTCCCGTCAAATATTTTGAACTTAGGAGGTTTGTAACCCTATGGAAGTTCTACGTCCGACTGAATACACAAATCCTCATAATTCAAGCCTTCGATGCTCTTACCACCTACATCACCTTGGACTCGACTAGTAAGCTTCTTAAGTTCTTCCGCCATATTCTTGATGAGCATGTCCTTCTCGGCTGATTCCGGTGTATACAGGGTTTGTTGTGAAGTGTGGGGTATGGTTTCCACGTATATGGGGTTACTTTGGTGGACTCTAGGGATTTGGACGTAGTGGTGATCATTGGTCAAGTTTTGGGGATCAGGAGTAGGTTGTGGTGCATTTTAAGGAGTGCGGTAGGTGGTAGTTTGTGGATACTGGGTCGGATAATTGTGATGTTATGGATGAGTTGGTACTGGTGGAGGATTAGGATTTTGGGGAGGCGTGGCGTATTAATGAGGTGCGGGAAGATTTTGTAGGTGCTAGTTTTGTGTGTTTTGAGGAGGTGTTGGGTTTTGGGCATTTTGTTGGTTAATGCTGGGAACATTCAGGGTAAGGGAAAGGTTCCCCAAGTTAAGAACCCGCTCAAGTTCCCCTTGTAACACCAATATCTTTTGTTATAACCGTAAAACCAAATCATTTTGTGTCGGAGTATGCCGACCATCCGAAGTTTCGACATTCTCTGCATGTGTAGCGTTGTCTTTCCTAATACCACTCATATCTTCCATCTTAGCTTTTCCTTTGTTCTTAGGATCACTTGGAGGAGGAGGAGGTGGAGGACCTCTAGATTTGGTATAATATGCCGATGATGCCAGTTTGCACGAACCAAACTTAGGGGATGGAAATAAAAAAAGAAAAGGAAAAAAACAAAAGGTAAAAAAGTCAGTAAGAAGTATTAAAAGCATATTTGTGGTATTTAAACACATATTGCGGGATTATAAATTCGCGTCCTAATTTGGGGACCTCATTGTGCCCGAGGTAGGCCTAGTGACATATGGATTTGGAGAAAATTCAATGCTGATAACTACGTCATTTCATTTGTATGATAAATACACCAAATGTCTACTAAAACGACAATAATTATAAAGAGTCACTAGTGGCATTTGCTTTATTACAATCGACATATAAAATGAAATCTAGAGAATAAGTAAAACATCATTTCTAATACTTGGTCCCAGAGGGGCCTTCTCCAAGCTTGGCCTTCTTTGCCCCATCAATCAGATTCCCCAGGTCGCGCATGTCCAATAGCAGATACGCCCTTGATGTGTCCTCCTTTATTTCCCTCTATATTCTGACAATCCAAGATTCTTTTCCTCATCTTTCCCTCAAGTTCCATCAAACCCTGCTCTAAATACTCCAACCTTTCTGTTGATTTAGTAGTGATTCCCCTATGTTTGTTGATTGCTTCCATGTCCACTTTATGTTGTTCCAAATGCCTGGCCTCAGATTCAAAGACCCTTTTGCGCAACCTCCTGTATTTGACTTGTGCTTCAGCAGCGTCGTTTATGACCCTATTCCTCAAATCAACCCCTAGCTTGACCTCTCTTGCTATGTAATCGACCAACCATGATGGGTGGAAATACACATGGCCGGCATGATACTGATCTGGCTTGATGGTATCTTTCTCTACAACAATCTTTTAATGCCACATGTGTTGTGCCTCGAACTTGAATGGAATGGAATTCCCTTGGAAGTCTGCTTTGTAATGAACCATTTTGGAAACGCGTGGTATAACTTGTTGTTGAACCGTGTCACTGCACAGTTTTGAAAATTGACAAAAGGCTGACCAGTTGAACCAGGTCCATCAGAGCACACATCTTGAACTAACTAGCTGGCACATGAACCGTATATGCTTAGGAGATGTTTTGAATATGAAATATCAATGAACCAAGAGATTGTCTCCTAATGCGAAAAGGTTGCAAAGTGATTTGATTAATTGAAGACGAATTCAGCAAGGAAAGTAACAAAAGAAAGGAAGTTGAGTTTGATTCGAATTGGTTCACCCAGGTAGAGTTGAACTGGAATTGGAAGACAAGCTCAACGACTGACTCTATAAATACTTGATGTATTTCTGCTGGAATTCTAGACGCACAAAGCTGAAGTGAATCAAAGTCTGAAAGCAAAATTCCCAGAGTTATTTTTGCTAGCAGAATCATTGTGCGATGCAAAGGCTACAGTTCAACTAGAAGAACCAGTTCCATCTGATTGATTATTGAGTCTAGTTGATTGTAGTAGGAGTTTTTCATATTGTATCTTTCAGCTTTCATAGAAGCAATTGTAATAGGTAAATATTGTTCAAGTTAGAGTTAACTTGAGGTGTGTAGAAATTAGCTAGGGGATAGTTACTACAAAGGGATAACAGTTGATCCTTCGGATTACAAAAGAGTTTATTTTGTACGTCTGTTTGGCTCAGAGTTTTGAGTGAAGAGTTGAGCAAATCCTACTGAGGAGTAGGTCGTGGTTTTTTCACCTTTTGAGCCAGGTGTTTTCCACGTAAAAATCTATGTGTTTTTACTTTACTGCTTTTTATTATTCCGCAACAGTAGTAGTTGGAACACCAAGAAGAACCAGGTTCTTCTACTGAGACAGCACTCGAAAATTGGGTACCACACAAAGTAACCTATCTTTTTGTGTAGTATTGAAGTCTAAAACATCACTTGTTTTCTCCCAGGTTATCCTTGAAAGGCTAACACCTTGGAGAAGATCAAGATGAGTGCACCACCTGGAAATTGGGAAGGTCAATCAACTGCAAGGCCACCACTCTTCAATGGCCAGTACTACTCTTGGTGGAAAAATAGGATGAAGGATCACCTAATTGGAGAAGACTATGAACTCTGGGACATAGTCACTGATGGTCCTCTAGCTACCATGATGAAGACTGCTGAAGGTATAGATATACCAAAGACAAGAGCTGATTGCACTGCTGAGGATCTGAAGAAATGGGAGAAGAATGCAAAGGCCAAAAAGTGGCTAGTGTGTGGACTAGGTTCAGACGAGTACAGAAGAATCCAAAGTTGCACCACTGCCAAAGAGACTTGGGACACCTTGCAAGTAGCCCATGAAGGAACACCTCAGGTAAAAAGGTCAAGAGGTACTCTACTATACTCTCAGTATGAAAACTTCACTATGAAAGAAGGAGAGACTATCCAAGAGATGTACACAAGGTTCACAACCTTGACTAATGAACTGAAGTCTCTTGGAAGAATCATTCTTGAAGAGGACAAGGTTGAGAAGATCCTAACAAGGGTCTTGCCTATTTCTTGGGAAAGCAAAACCACTGCTGTCCAGGAATCTAAAAATATGGCAACCCTCAGATTGGATGAGCTAATTGGAAACCTCACTGCCTATGAACTGAGAAGGCAGACAATGAAGATGGATGGTCCAAAGAAGGAGAGGAGTCTAGCCCTAAGAATCACTGAGGGAGCAGATCTGGAAGATGATGAGATGGCCATGATCACCAAAGAATTCAGAAACTTTCTCATGAGGAAGAAAGGCATCTCTAGAGGAGGAAACTACAACAAAGAAAAGGCTCCAGAAAGACCAATCAACGAGGGATTCTATAAATGTGGTAAGACTGACCATCTCATTAAAAACTGTCCTCAGTGCGAAGTAGAGTGGAAAAAGGAAAGATATGAGAGAAGGAACAGGTTCAACCCAAGACAACCACAGCAAAGGCTATGGTTGCTGCTTGGGGGGAAGTTCAGATAAAGAATCAGAAGATAGGGAGACTGAAGATTAGGCAACTCATGGCAATTGGAGAATCTGACAAGGAATCATATGAAGAACCAGAGGTAAGTATTTCTTATCTTAAAAACAAAGTAAAGTTCCTATCTAAGGAAAAACTCTCTGAGTTGCTACTTGATTTCATAGATGATTCTAAGGAAACAACCAAAGAGAAGGATCAACTATCTAAAGAATGTGCAATGCTAAAAGCAAAATGCATAAACCTGGAAATCAGAGTCAGTGAATCTGAAAAGAAAAATACTGACTTGTTGAACCAGGTTCATCCTCTTGAAACTGAGATTCTAGAACTAAAATCTGAAGACTTAAAGCTAAAGCTAGGATCAAGTAAAAAGTTTGTTGATCATTCTCATATCGTGTTAGAAGAAAACAANGATCCCAAAAACAAGTATCTCACTCTTCCTGAGAATAAAATCTACACCCATTGTGGTAAGACTGGGCACTACAAATATGAATGCACTGCAAAAGAGTAGGCCAGTCGAAAAATGAGAGGTTTGTAAAAGGGAAAAACTGGCTGCCAAATTGGGCCAGGAAAAATTTGATTCGCCCATTTTCTCATAGAAAAGGACCCAAACTAGTTTGGGTTCTTAAGACTAACCTTTGATTCCTTTTGTAG